>BPLR01014476.1:0-184459 GCA_021605095.1 Caerostris extrusa
ATTCACCATCACACGTCGAAGGAGGAACGTGGAAACCATTAGTTCGATTAGCGAAGCAGCAAGTTTAACTTTGCCTTAAGTTTAGCATTGATGAGTGCCTGTTTCAAAGTGAAATAGGGTTAACTGATTCTCATTCGGTAACCTGATTCTAGTTTTCCAAGTTTTGGTTTGGTTCGTCGCTCTACGGTCATCTTGTGCACACTTTGGGCTGAACAGACCGGGACCTACAGTTTAACATGGATTCCGAACCACTCAGAAACATAAATACCCACCAGGATTCGTACCTGAAGCCTGTGTGGCCAGGCCAGAGCGCTAGCCAATTGGCCCTCAGGCCGCTATTCGTTGGAAACTCATTATTATCATTACACTGAGATGCCGAAAAATGTAATATAAAACGAGCACTTACATATTAACTTAAAGCCTGTGGCACCACTACAAACACCCATGGCCCCGCCGGAACTCGAATCCGAAACCTGTGATGCCAGAGCGCTAGCCACTCGGCCGTCAGGTTCCCCCAAGTTCTAGGAGAGTTGCAAAGTACTTAGCAGTCGAATAATACAGTTGTAACTCCGAACTGTTCAACTAACTCCGCTGTAGCAGTCGAATAATACAGTTTTTCTTCTTCAGTGACATCACAGCTCCATGATGGCCAAGGCCTACTGCCTACTGTCAGATTCCGAAACATGAAATGCTGTTTTTTTCTTTTAAGGGGTAGGGTTTTCAGACCGACGCTCTACAGTCATATATTAGACTGAAACCAACGGTTTAAGGGGATTCCAAACCACTACAAACACCGCCGGGACTCAATTCTGAAACTCAAGGTACTGAGCGCCAAACACCAGGCCATCGGCCCTCAAATATTACAGTTTGCATGATAAATCTGCAGGGGACTGATGGCCTGTGGCTGGCGCTCTGGCGCATGATACCAGATGTCGGGTTCGAGGCCCGGCGGTGCCATGGATGTTTGTAGTGGTTCGTAATCCACTTTAAATCGTAGGTCCCCGTCTAACATAATCGTAGAGCGTTGAGAGGGGGTAGTGTTACTCCACGTCCGTAGCTTATCTTCAAGCTACATGCACCCCTTTGGGTCATGTAGCTAAGTGAATAATGAATAGTGTGACGAATGTATAATAGTATAATAGTAATAATGTATATAATAAATGAATATATGTATAATAATGAGTATATGTAATAAGGAATAATAGTCAGTGCTAAGTGAATAATGTAGGTGCAGCCCTTTTTTAACTGTCTAAGTATTTGAAAGCTAAACATTAGAGAAAAAAATGATAAGTCTCCAAATGTCTTAGTAGATCCTAATAATTTTGATTAAATTAATAAATCAGGCAAGAGCCAAGCTTGTATAAACTATCTTTGAATTAATCAATGTTTTTTATATAGCCTTGACTATTAAAATAAGATTTCATTCTGGTAAGAGGAGGATTGTCCAGGGAAAAAAAAAAAAAAAAAAAAAAAGGAATTAAACTAGGATTTTTAGTGCTAAAAACTTCCCTTCGATTTTTTTTTTTTTTTCTTTTCAAGAAAGAATATTATTTACACTTAATTAAGATACATCTATATATACAAAATTACCAAAAAGGTAATTTGAATGTCACCATAAGAAGCTAGGGAAGGGGTCAAAGACTACTGGGTTCCCGCTTCAAATTTACTGAATTACAAACCTGTGAAAATCAACTGTATTTAAATCTAAATTTTATGTTAGCCCGATAACATTAAGCAGACATCGGTACGTTCTTGATGACTTTCGCTTCCTTTTATCACGCCTAACATTAAGGCATAAAACAGTTGGGATCTGTCAAAGTCTGTTGGAAGGCATACACTCTGTTGCGAAATACTGTAAACCAGAGGAGTGTCCATGTTATTTGCAGCTATGAAGCTGAAATTTTTGAAACATATAAGATAAAATAAAAATGTTAGATAAGAACAGAAAATTTTTAAAGAGTTCAATTTTTTTTTTTTTTTTACATTTTATCACAGGGGTTCTTGAAATAATTTCAATCTTTAGGGAGTTACGAAAAGTCTTAAAATTCTCTTTATATTTTGATCATTATTTATATTTTTTATGTTAAACAAAAACTTCTTTTAATTTTTGTTGTAAATATAGATTTTTTTATTTCTTATTCCTTTTAAATGGTTTTTTTTTTTTTTTTTTTTTTTTTTATTTTTACGATGCTGTATGTGTTGCAGTCACTTTTAATAAATTTTTAGTTATGATTGTTTATTCCTCGGAAGTATAGTGGTGAGTATCCTTGCTTGACACATGAGAGACCGGCGGCGGCGAGGACAATTACGGGACCTGATGGCCAAGTGGCTAGCTCTTGGTGCCACAGGTTTCGGCTTCGAGTCCAGAAGGGGGACATGGGTGCTTGTAGTTGTCCGGTATCCACTTTAAGTTGTAGATCCCCTGTCTTATATGATCATAGAGCGTCATAAGAATCCAATCAGACTTGTTCTCCTCCACATCATTTCCACACTGTATAGGGGCAACTCAGCTCTAGATATATCAACTAATATAGCAATTCAGCAGTGATGTGGTGGGGAGTAGTAATAGTAGTAGTTTGTAGTGGTTCTGTTAGTGTAGTGTAATTAAACCGTAGATCCCGGTCTAGTAGGAATGTAGAGCATTGAGTGTAGGGCTGACAGACCTACTCTGTAAAAGAAAATGGAGAATGTGTCCTGCATCGGAATCTGCTATTAGGCAGATGGCCTTCACTTATTGTGGGGCTGTTGCACCAATGAAGAAGATTAATTTTACAGATTTTTATTTTGAAATAACTTTTTTTTTTTTTACATTTTTAAAAAAATATAGATTTTATAGAATGCTGCTTTCATATTTTAGTTCACGTGAATGGTGATGGTTGGAGGATGAGGAGAGTTGGAAATTTTCAAGTTTAAAAGAGTAGAGCGAATCTATAGAGAGATTGTTTTGGTTTGGTTTGTCGCTCTACGGTCATCTTGTGCACACTTTAGGCTAAACAGACCGGGACCTACAGTTTAAAGTGGATTCCAAACCACTAGAAACATCCATGACACAGCCGAGATCCGAACTCGAAACCTGTGGTACAGAGCGCCAGAGTTTATAGAGAGAGAAAAGAGTGACGAATGGTGAAAAAGAATTTTTTAAGCATACATTTTTGTGTTTTTGTTAGAAAAAGTACAAATTGTTGCAAAAAAAAAAAAAAAAAAAAAAAATTGCCCCGCCATCGATATCAACCGATCGTTTTAGATGCGACGACGACGCCATTTGCATTTCCATGTCATTAGGCGCAACAAAAAAGGTTAATAAGGCATCGCATTTCAGATGCCAGCGCCGATTGGGGAATGAATAGCAGCTTCTTTAGGATGCACGCCACCTCTTCTCAATTCGGTTCGTGTTGATATTTGCTGAAGCTAAAGAGCAGGATGTGCTTTCTTATCAATCTAAATTGCATTCTGTGTACTGTTAATGGCCTCTTTATTTGTCTTCTTTCAGGAATTATCCTTTCAATAATGGCGGTCTATAGTGAAATTAAATTAATAAATAATTAAAAAAATGCTGAAATCTTCTCGACACATTTCAGCTTATCATGTGTGGAGAACGGATGAATAGACTCAGGAATATGCCAATGTTTAATATTGAAGAGATATAGGAAGCAATTGGTTGGAATACTACAAGAATGGCCAGATTCAACAGCCACGTGAATGTAGCAATGTTGAATAGATAGAACTTGAATGAAATTTCATGAAGAATGAACTGTTCAAGAATCTGTAAAAGAATATACAAAAAAGTAAGATAAATGACGTCGTAAATGAAGAATGAAGTATTCCCAATTCTATAAGAAACATTATCGCATACAATAGCCAAAAGAATGCATCAAAGTTTAAAAATTCTAGTCGTAAATGAAGAAGGAAATATTTCAAAGTTTGAAAATTCTAGGCATAAATGAAGAAAGAAGTATTCCAAATGCAATAAGAAGCACTCTACAGCTCCATAAGCACGGGGCAATGGCAAAAGTGATAAATGTGAAACTTCAACATGAAGGAATTGATCAACGCATTACGAATACTTCTAGACATTGGAAATGTAAATGTTTAAAACCCCAATCCAAAACATGAATGGTGATTCAAAACTATACTAAAAACACTTCAATCAAAAGCCAAGTTCTCCAGAAAATTCCTTAAGATTAACGTTATCATGAACCATTTCAAGAGTTAAGGGGCCCAAAGTACCATTTACCGCCAAAATTTGTAATGGAGTTTTATTTGCTTGGCCCTGATTTTCAGATAACGTCAAAGATCCCTAAACAGGGCAACATCATGTTCACATGTGACAATAAAAAATATCGAATCCAAAAAACCTGCGTCACCCAGCGCCAAAGCGCTAGTCAATCGACCATCAGGTTGCATTAGCATGTTTAACTTCCTTAATTATGTACGAATTTCGTTTGTCTTCTTATGTTTAAAATAATTTTGAATATAAAATTGACGACATAAATTTATTTTACCAAAATTTTTGTTGTTCATTAAATCACAATTAATTTGTAGATATTCAACTACATTCATTATTAGCAGGAACGGAAGAACAGAAAAATATGGTGTTTCATAAAAATTGATTTTTAAAATTAATAAAAATGTTTTGATAAACAAGTAATAAAAAAAAAAAAAATTAAAGTCAATTCCTACTTTTTTTCACTCTATTGCAGAAAGTCCTTTATAAATAATTTTCATTCATTTTTTTTTAAGTTTATCTGGCGCCCTCTATGGGTAGATATAGGCAACTTAAATCTAAAAAAAAAAAAAAAAAAAAAAAAAAAACTAGAATTAATTAATTTAATTTAATGAAGCAATTAATATTTGAAAAACTGTATCAACATCCAGTGTCATCCACTACAAGTTCAAAAAAAATGTATTTGAACTCGAGTGTGTGAATAAAAAGTATTTTATGAACGACTGAAAACTTGAACAAGATATATATAGGGAGCTAATAGAAAGAAGTATTTCTTTCCAAAAATTAAAAACAACCCATTTTTATTAATCAACTATTTTGTGAATCAAAATCTGTTAACTTAATTATATTCTTCATAAAGTTTTTATCAGAAATAAGTTAACTTGATTTCTTCAAAACCATCGAACAAACCGTGTTCTTCTTTTTTTGAAAGCCAATCTTGAATAGAAATGGAAACAGGAATGTACGAAGCGGACACAAAGGATTGTCTCGTAAGCCGTTTGAAGAAAACAAAAAGGCTTGCAGCACATCGGAGCACGTTCCCCATTCATCATAACCAATCGCCAAAAAATCAAGCTCGTTAAAAGACAATTGGTCCTTTTGATTCGAAGGACTTAAATCCTCCTGAACTCGAACAAAACAAGCCTCTGATCGGACGATCAACTCTTCAATTCAGTTATTCTGTTACATTTCATTGAATTATTTTTCTTGTTCTTCCCTCTGTGTCCTTGGTGCCATCTGCTGCACCATCAAAAGGCCTCTGTTGTTGACCCGAGACTTGTTTGCTTTTAGCACAAGTCACCACGCTTTCTCGGAATCATTTTAAAGTATCGTCTGACGTCTGTAACCGTATTCGAAACTCCTCCGCTCATTTTGAATGTCACGCCTGCAGAAAATGATAGTTTCTACTAAAAAAATAAATAAACCAAATAAGCAAATCGAAAAAAAAAGAAAAAAGGAATATGAAAATTTTAAGCGGTTATTTTTATGCAAATATCGAGTCAAACGATCTTGATTATGCGGAGAGGTCGTGTCCCCTAAACTGGAGAATGCCATATTTTAAATGTCGTCAAAAGAAGGTAGATGACTATTTTTTTCTTTTCCTTTCTTACAGAAGAAGCTGTCGTGTGTGCAAAAGGAAGTTTTTGTTTCTTTAAAAAAGAAATCTAGAATATAAAATTTAAAAGGGAAATGAAAAGAATTTATTCAATAACTTGACACTGAGTGATTCTTTTTTTTTTTTTTTTTTTTTCCTTTCCTTTTTTTCTTTTGAGTTGAGTCTAACACTATATTATTCTTTTCATACTGTCATCTAGAAAATGAACACTTTGGAACTATTATTAAAATGTTTATTTTTTTTAAATTTAAAACTCATTCATCAGTCTGAAAAGAATTGTTTGAATAGGCGTGCATTCATTTCGTAGAGAGAAAGAAATTTCATACAATAACAATATTATTAATTTTTTCTCAACTTGAAGTTTTGTAAAAATTTTCAAAGAATTTATGTTATTTTCTTCAACTATTTAAAGCGTATTTTCTCTAAACTACAATGCATATATATTTGCTCATAATATATTTGATGAAGTTTTAGAGTAAATGTACAGTTTAGTATTGACGTTTCATGTCAAGAATATTTATATTTTCATGAAGATCAGTTTTCGCCCTCATACCACAGTGGTCTCTCTCTCATACCGCTGTTGTAACGCAACGTGCTCTACAGAATGTCAACATGTTACCATGGCCTACGAGATCAAAAAGATCTGTCTCCAATTGAGCACGTATGGGATATCATTGGACGACAACTCCAGCATCATCCACAGCCAGTACTGACCGTCCGAGTATTGACAAAACAAGTACAACAAGCATGGAACACCATACCACAAAATGACATTCGGCATCTGTATGACACAATGCATGCACGTTTGCAGGTTTGCTTTCAAAATTCTGGAGGTCACACGGGCTGTTAAAGTAACAGCATTTTACATTTGAAATGCATTTTCTTGATCTTAAATTAACGTGGGATCTTTAAAATTTAATCAATTAAACATGTTAACTGGACAAATGCATTGTTCGAATTTCATTACTCTACAGTAATTTTTTTCTTGGAGTTGTGTATTTTCAGTTAATGTTGATTTCCAAAAAAAAAATCATGTAGCTTAAAAAAATTAACTTTTTTAACACGTCTTTCTCTTCATTGGCTCAACAGTCCTATGGTGGGCTAAGGCGCCTATTGACACAATTCGAGACAGGAGCTGATACGGTATAAGATTGTCAGCTCTACGCCCAACAACCATATCGGACGTTCCGGATCACTACAAACACCCATGGCACTGCCGGGACTCGAATCCGCAACCTGCTGCACGGAGCGCTAGTCAGTTTTTAACATGTACTAGGAAATTAATTTATTGTTTCCCCAAGGAACATTTAAAAAACTCCAGGAAAAATAATTGTAAGATTTCTCTCTGGTATAAAACGCAAGCTTCCATTATAACTTGATCACAAGACAAAAAGTTATTCCTTGACTTGATTTTAGAAGATTGATTTCACCTTTCATACCGCTCAGCATGTCTGAATAGAAAGGGGGATATATATATATATTCTATATTATGTTTGTTTTCTACTTTTATTGCAGACTAGAGGATCAGATTCTTAATCAAGTGTCAGCTTGAATACAAAATACCTATCAATACATTTTTTTATTATCTATTATCATCATTCTGTTTGGCTTAATGTCCATGGCGGTCCTTACGGTCCATGGTTAGCGTGAAAATTTTTTCTTTTCACGACGTGGGTTTGCTAGTCCTACGCCGAACCTCCTGGGTTTTTAGCTCTACGGTTTAAAGTGGATTCGAACCACTACAGACATCCATGGCCTTTTTTATTATCTGCACGATATTTATTACCCTTGATAGTGGCACAACTCTACCATCTGAAGCCCGTGGCAACTTTTTTCGAATGGGGGCCCCTCAATCCAAAGTATCATCATTGTCACTTTTAATTTAAAGGAGGTATTGAATGAAAATTACCGGTTTGCTTTAATAAAAATTTTATTTATTAAAGTAAACATAAAAAATAACAAAGCTTCATCAACATAAAAAATAAATAACATAACATCCACCATAAAAAATAACATAAAAAACACGATCAAAATTAGAATAATCTCGTGTATTTATTAAACGTAAAAAGCAATTTTTACACACACTAAACACTTTAACAGAATAATCTTATTTTAAACATCAGTTTTGTTTTAGAAAAGAAAATATAAATAAACAAAACTTTGGAATCGTACAAGGTTAAGGATTATTTATTTATGTTTGGAAAGGCCATCTGTTGGGAAAAGTTCCGCCCAGTGGAATTCCACCAAGCGCACTTCCCCCTCATCTGCGAGATCTTTCAAACATCCCCTCTCTGCAAAAGACGGATGTTGTGCTATCTTGCCCCAAACAGAGCTTCCACCGCGGGGTTCAACCACCTACGAACCGCCTCTCGTGCTTGAGCTGCTGACGGGCCTCCGATCGCCGGCTTCCGTTCCATCATTACGAAACTGCGTTTGGCAACGAGCCGTCTTTAAATTAAATTGGAACCTTTTCTTTCTTTTTTCAATTCCTTCTATTAGCTCACACTCTCCCTATATATATCTTGTTCACATTTTCAATCGTTCATAAAACACTTTTTATTCATCCACTCGAGTTCAAATGCATTTTTCTTGAACTCGTAGTGGATGACACTCGATGTTAATGCAGTTTGTTTCAAATATTAATTCAGCAATTCAATTTAATTCCTTAATTTCAGTTTTTTTTTTTTAGATTTAAGTTGCATGTATCTACCAATATATAAACTTAACTTATAACGCCAGATAAACTTAAAAACAAGTATTATATAAAAAAAAAAAAAGTTTAAAGTCAATTCCTACTTTTTTTCAACTCTATTGCAGAAAGTCCTTTATAGATACTTTTCCTTCATTTTTTTAAGTTTATCGGCCGCCCTCTATTTGTAGATGCATGCAACTTAAATCTAAAAAAACTAACATGAATTAATTAAATTTAATGAATGAATTAATATTTGAAAAAAAAACTGTATTCACATTTAGTGTCTTCCACTACAAGTTCAAAAATGTACTTGAACTGGAGTGGATGAATAAAAATATTTTATGAACGATTGGAAATTGAACAAGATATATATAGAGAGTGTGAGCTAATAGAAGGAATTAAAAGACGAACTGGCGGAGAGGTAAAGAAACAGATCTCCGACCGCGAGGTTGAGGATTTGAAACTGAACTCAGCTCTTTTCGCAATTTTGCTACGTTGTTTACCTAAATTCTCCACTTTCCGACTAGTAATTACGTTAGGTTTTTATTGTACGCTTTTTTTTTATCCCCCTTTTTTTTGTAAGGAAAACAAAAGGAATGAAATAAAATTATAAAAAAATAAATAATCGTGGCGCCAATTTGCGATAAGGCAAAAATAGATGAGTACTATGAAAGGTAATTGCACGATTAGTAATAATATTATTTTTTCTTATTTATATTTAGAGGAAATAGTTAGCAGAAAATTTCAACCTATTTTATTTTCAGGTGGTGATTTCAATTTAAGAACGTTTATTAGAAAAAAAGAGACTGCATTGTTTTCATAAATATTTCCACCCTTGTTTTATGCTTAGCTTAATTTTTAGCTAAGATAAAAAAAAAAAGTTTTTCCGATTTAATAATAATGCTGTTGATTATAATAATATTTTAATGAGTTTATTTTTTTCAAATAACTGTTGTAATGAGTTCAATCTTGCATTCGGCAACAAGTCATCTTTAGAATTTTATAAGAACCGTTTTTTCCCCCTTTCATGGCCTTATTTTGTGCTAATTGTTGAGATAAAATAAATAAATGTTTTGTAAAGTAATCGTTAGTTGATATAGGGTAAGTAATTACTTCTTTGGATTTAAGAGGAAATAGTTGAAAAGAGTTCGATTTTAATTTAAGAACGTTTATAAACTTTTGTCAGAAGTATATTGATCATATTGTAAGATCATATATCAATATTGTTTTCATGAAAATTTCCGCCTCCTTTATGTTTAGCGTAACTTATGCTTAGTGATAATGATAATTATTGATATACATCATAATAAAATTATAAGGATTTTTTTATATACTTTTATAACTATTAACAATTTCATCAGAAAAATATTATTTTAGTAAATAAAAAATGATGAATTTTCGGATATTTATTATATAATGGTGGTACTTAAAGAGATTCAAATATTCGAGACTATTCATCAATCAAAGATTGACAGCTTTAAAATTTTAAATTAACGTAGTTTAAATATGAAAGTTTGAAGTTAAAAATATTTTTGTGTTGAACTTGTTGAAAAATATTCACGGGTTGTTTCTGATTATCTTAGTTTTATGTTTATTTTAAATATGTTGAAGCTGGCATAATACACAATTTTGCAAAATTTTCATTTTGAATTTAGATTTGGCAATTTTATAAGAAATTTCTTGTTTCGTTTTATCAATATCTGAAGCTACTTCGAAAACTTGAATTAGCTTATATTAACAATCAAATTCGAACAATTTCTTTATGTTTTGGGGAGAGAACAGTTCAAGAAAAGGATAGTCAGTTTTTATAAAAAAAAAAAATAAATAAATAAATAAAAATAAAAAGCTGCCATTTTATCAAAGATGCATTGAAATATCTGCACAAATAGTATTTGTTCTGTGACCACGATGGGTTATCGTAAACTATTTTCATATCTTATCGTTACCATAAAATTATATAGTGTAATATTCTGTGGGTTATATTGAGTAAAAATTAATTAATTTATTATAAAAAAAGAAAGAAAAATCAATTCAAAAGAACCCCAGGAAAACGCCCTGTAGGTTGTTTTATTTTTTTATGCTCTTCACAAACGCCTACTCTCTGGGGGACGAACTGTCTGACATTTTGTTATGAGTTTAATCAGATTAAGTATAAATAATCCGATCACGGATAGCATGGAATGATAAACATCCGGTTTAACAGCGGAGATCGATTATTTTTTAAGGAGATGCTACTTGGATATGCACAGCGCAAAACTGCTTTGATATATATATAACAGTTAGTGTGGAATTTTCAATGTTTCGTTTAATATTGTGTCATGAGCCTCACCCCTGTCTTCAGTTGTCGTTACTTTCGGAAACGTTAAGATTAGGTAGAGATTTTGATGAAAATGTGACAATCAAAATTTCTCAAAAGTTATTGGAGAAAATCCAGAAAACTACCATCTGGTATGTTTACGATACGCTTTTATACACTTTGACAATCGCCTTCCAGTTCTCCTCATTTTTACAAGCAGTGACAGCAAACGGATGTGGCCAGCGGATTCAAAACTTGAATCCTCCTCTGCGTGCTCTGTGCTCGAGTTGACAATGCAAAGATTTTAAAACTGACTTGCGTGCCATATGGAAGGAAAAATATTAAAATCTCATCAGGCATCCTGATTGTTGGTGTGATACATATGTTGTTTAAATCGCCATCGTGACCATTCGGTGCCTGCAAAGCACCCATTTAGTGGACTCAATCCTGAAAAGCATCCAATTAGTTGAACCAATGATGCAACGATTCCAATCAGTGGACCCGATCCTGCAAAGTACCCAGTCAGTGGATCCAGTCCTTCAAAGCCCCCAATCAATGGACACATTCCTGCAAAGCACCCAGTCATTGAAGTCATTAAATCCAATCCTGCAAAGCACCCAGTCAGTCGATCGAATCTGCAAAACACCCAATCAATGGACCCAATCCTGCAAAGCACCCAGTCAGTGGACCCAATCCTGCAAATCCCCAGTAATGAGCCCAATCCTGCAAATCCCCAATCAATGGACCCAATTCTGCAAAGCTCCCAGTCAGTGGATCTAATCATTGCAGGAGGTATCAGGCTAATAACACTGTACAGTGTATTAACTTGATTTCTCCTGCACCTTGTCGTGCACATTACCATCGGACGTGAAAAGAACAGAGAAACTATATATATTGAATTTCATCTTAACGCACGTTTGATAATAAAATACTTTTATTTAAATAAATTATTATTATCACAACTAAATGCTAACAAGTAATATAAAAAAATTAAGTCAATTCCTACTTAGGTCAACAAAGAAAAATTTTATTTTAGCTTTTATATAAATATGACATGTGACATATAATATGACAGAATCACACTATTAAGTGGAAAAATAGAAAGCGAATTTCCTTGGAATTTTCCATTTTCCTTTCTATAAATGGTGTTGGACTATTATTTTTTGTTTGTTACTATTTATTGGCTTTCTATTTTTTTTTTTCCGTTTCTAATTTATGAAGCTGATGGTGGTCTATAATTTCTCATTCTATCCATCTCTTGTAATGCTTCATTATTGCCAGGAACCCATATAAAACTAAAATTAATTAATTAAATTTAATTATTGAATTAATATTTGATAAAACTGTATCAACATCACATGTCATCCTCTGCAAGTTGAAAAAAAATATATTTGAACTTGAGTGGATGCATAAAAAGTATTTTATGAAAGATTGAAAATGTGAACAAGATTTATATAGGGAGAGTGTGAACTAATAGTAGGAATTGAAGGAAAAAAATAAATTGCAGTCACATTTTTACGATACATGTTGAACATTTTCCGATTTCAATTATAAATTAAATTGATTTTCTTTTTTTCTTTTCACGGGTTAATTCTATTGACCCCGTGGCAACAGCTTTCAACTGTCAATTCTGAGTTAAACGACTCCCAAATGCCGCATACCGAACCTTCTTTTCAGACCGTCCACGTTCTAAACCTCACGTTCTCGATTTTCCCGATATTTACGATCTTCTAAAAGACCTCATCCGCCCTTCTGCTGGATTCTTCTGAGAAAAAGATCGTCTCTCCGATTCCTCCTTTCGAACAAAAAGAATGCATCAGAACTTTTGTTCCTCCGAAGACACTGAAAAGGCTTGGGTGGGGGGTCTTCCCATCACAGAATCTTCTTTGTCAAAACAACGTCTGTTTGTCCGTTCTGGTTCCTAATTATGTGACGATCTCATGTGAGCGGAATTAAAGGCGCGTCCGATATGGGAAAATTTCCTTTATTCCGTTTGGCAACGAGCACTTATCGGCTGCCAATTGTTGCTGCTTCTTTTCATAATGGTAGGTGGCAGCGGCAACGCAGAATTCGCTGAATGGTTAATGAAGATCTAATGGGAGGATTCGAAATATCTCCCGCGATGGTATTTCCTCGCCTAACAAAGGAAGAGATTAGGACCGCGTTCCAACCCCGAGGGCAGACGAGTTAAAACTAAAGCAGTCGCCATTCTTCCAATTTATTGAGGTTCCCCTGGAGATTCTTCTGAGTTATGGGGAATTAAAACCGCCCATAATTTGGAATCTATGTGATCTTAATCATATTTATGACGCCCGCCAGTTGCGTTATTTCACCTGAGGTCAACACAGAAAAAAAAAGAAAGTTCGGCTTTTTTTTTTTTTTTTTTTTGTGCTGATGTTGTTGCGATAGAAATTGGAAGGCTTTCATCTTTTTGTGGGTTGGCCACGATGAATTATTTTCAAGTACAATGCCTCATGTTTAAAACACAATTAGGAAATTCAATAGAATCTTTGATTTAGTTTAGTTTTTAATAGGCACTATTGGGATTTTAATTAAAATGATTTAAGAGCAATACTTATAATGAGTAGATTAACTTTCAGTTAGATAAATCGAAGATGAAAAGAAATGAAGATTTATTTGATTTTTCCCAAAACAGGTATTATATGATTTATAAACTTTTGATTATAGTTCTTATACATCTCCTTATAGTAATTAATAATACTTTAATAGCAATGCATTCATTGAAGAGGTTAAGGTAATGTTAACTTTTATTTAGATATCTTTAGATATGTCGGGAAAAAAGATTAATTTGATTTTTAACAAAAAGCAGATATGTACCTACACCACACCACAACACAACACATCACTGTGCCCTGAGCAGAGTTGCCTCTATACAGTTTGAGAATGATGTGGCTGAGAAGTCTGATTGGATTCTGCGACGCTCTACGGTCATGTGAGGCCGGGAACTACGGCTTAAAGTGGACTACTACTACAAACATCCACGGACCTGCCGGGATTCGAACCCGAAACATGCGGTACCGAGCTCCAGAGCCCCTCGGCCATTAGGCCGATATGACCTAATATAACCTACATTCTTTCAATTAGGATTCTTACTTACCAATATCTTTTTAATGCCAAATTAAATTGTTTCTATAAATAATACTAAGACTTATAAAATACGTTGAGTGAATGTTACGAGCCACTATATCACCCAGTGTTGCAATCTCTTGGGTCCCATTCTATATCCCTTTGTGTAGTTTTTCCTATATAAAGCGCTACATAACGAACTTTATTTAATTTATAGCTTAGCTTTTTCACAATATTTAGAATCAAACAAAAATCACCCTCTCTACTTTTTTTTTAAAAAACTAACCGATTTTGCATAGCATGGATGGAGCATTGCAGTAACCCTCCCATTTTTAAGTTTGTAAATTGCATGAGAGATAATAAAATACATCATTATTGTGATATATATCAATATGTTAAATGAAACATATTGTAATAGGTACTCATCTTTATAAAAAATGTGGCAAGGATAATAAATATAAAAAAAGCCGAGAACACTTGCTTGGAAATTTATTTTCAGCCCCCTATAGAGTACTTGTAACAATAGCTAATCCAACATAACACACAACATTTACAAAGAAACAAAATTCAAATAATAAAAATCTTTGACTACGGAAATTAAATATGAAATAAAAATTGTCCATTTTCTATCAAATTAAATTAAATACATTCAATACATTGAAGATTCAATTCAGATAAATTTATTTCATAATAATTCGCATTTAAAGTTTAAGTATGAAATTTAAGTTTTAAACTAAACCAAAAATGAAACTTTATTCAAACAAAATGCAGATCACAAAAAGAAAATATCAAACTGTATGTCATTGTATTGCTAACAATTTGAATGCAGGCCCCTCTTGAAGCCTAGTTAGCCTATAGAACCATCCATCCAGATTACGATTTCATGAGTCAATAAATTAAAACTAATGGATACGATGCATACGTATAACCTCCAAAATAAACCACCTGGAATTAAAAAGCACCGTTCGATCTGAGGTAAATTGCACATTCTTATGGAAACCCTTTCTCCTTCAAACCCAAAGATGGCCGCAGGGCTTCTTTGGATGAAGCACCAAAGCTATCATTGATTCTGCCTGCTCATTAACGGTGCTTCAGAGCTGTCATTATATTTGTCAACATGACCTTCAAACGCCGCTTCCTGAAGGGTCTGAACTGTCCCACAATGCATTGCGTGGTGTCTTCGGTTGGGAAACCTGCAATTGACCCCTGCCATGCACACCTTTAATGCCATACACCAGACGAAAACTTCTCAAGGCCACACTTTTCTATGGTTCTCCAGTTCTTGTGTTATGGGGTGGGTGGGAGGCACCAACTTCCTTTTCTTAATATCTATAATTTGGAACTCTTTTTTTGCGAGTGGAACATGTAAGGACAGCTTCGATGCTCGAGGAACAAGGTCACTCGGCTTACTGTCTTCACGCTGGAACATTGTTTGTGCTTCCAAAGTGTTAATTTGTAGATTTTTCTAATGCTTGAAGGCCACTAAAGCAAGACTGGTGTGGCTTTTCCCGACACTCCAGTCAGTAATTCATAAAGGCAGTTAAGGTATCCATTTTGCAGCACATGTTACTGAAGTATTGTTCGTCCAGCTTGGAAGGTAATGTTTCTAGCGGTCTACCGGCCGTTAATGTGCTTTTTTTCAAGGTTTTATTGATGCTAAAGATAAGCTTCATATTTCGAGTATTTATCTATCTAAAACCCGACATGCTTATTAACTTTTTAGCAAAATTAATCGCCCTTCATTATTTTATTTCAGTGATGTGATAAAAATTGCATAAAAGTTAAATAACAATTCCATTTAGAAAAGTAGAATCCAATTCTAAATCTCAGAGGGTTTTTCTTTGTGCAATACGTATTTCTCTCATAGATAATATATTACTTACAATACCAATTATGTTTGCTGTAATCTTATCAATAAGTGATTTATAAAATCCTTAATAAATCTAGCATTTTTCACCAAGAAAAATTATCATTGAAATCGTATTTTGGTTATAATTCGTACATATTTAAAAATATTTATCGATTGTATTCGTTTTGGGCTATTTGATTAAATGCGACAATTGCTTGTAATATATTATGTTAATATAAAAGTACCAATTTATGTTGAAGTTATGGTCTTGGAGACGGATTTGTAGATGTAAACTATTTGAAAAATTGATACGCGATACCTTTGTATATATATATATATATATACAGAGAGAGAGAGAGATCAAAAAGTTCCAGGAGTTTTGTGCAACTTCTTTATTACCACAATATATAATTAATTTTTTTTACTACCACTATATTTTTTACTACTGGAATTCATAGCAGACAGTGTGACTGCGGAGGAATGTTTTAAAAAAGCACAGAGAGCCTGACATTTCTTGAGGTAATCGTTATTGGTCACAAGACCTGGGTACCTCTTACGACCCGGAGACAAAGATGCAGTCCAAAGAAATCACATAATTTCAAACCCCCTTCACACATACACATCGATTTTTTGTGCAGACATGGCTCGCAGAAAAACATTTCACTCATCCATGAGTCTCCCTGTTCCTTGGATTTAGCACCATTGGATTTCTGGATCTTCCCCAAGATCAAAATGGGCCTCAAAGGTAACCTTTTTGGCCCCATAGAAGACAACAAAACCAGCGCGACGGCTGAACTTCGAAAGATACCACAACTGGATGGTGGAGCAAGTGTGTGTGTTCTGAAGGGGTTCTACTTTGAATCCGATTAAGCAAATGCGCATCATAAGAGATTGAGCTAGAATATGATGAAAACTGATGCAAGGACACTCACTGAATACATATGTAAATAATTGATGTTATTTATGAGAAGATAATTTTGGACAGCGATGCAAGTTACATGGTGTTCAATAAGAAGTATTGCCACCTATGGCAGCGATGCAAGCAGCACCCTTCGAGGTACAGATTCAATTAGAAATCCACATGCCTCAACCAACATCCGCAGTTCTTCCGCCGAATGAGATTGGCGAAGAGCAGGCAAACGGCGTGCAATCACTCCCCAGACAGACTCGATCTGTAGCCGAAAGAAGCAACCAGGGCAGTTGCAAAGCTTGTCTGCTGAAGTGCTGTTTCGTATTGCCTTGGTGGAGAATAACTATTTTGTAGTCACTGAATGAGAGATATCTCAACCTGCTGTCGCATCGATGAACATGTCATTAATGCACTTTTGATGCTTACAGGGAGGGGACCTTCTATCGTGTTTGATGGCAGCCCAAACCATTGGGAAACGATGACGATCGGTATAGCAACAGTAGTAGTGGGATTGGTTCATCTCCCAATCACTCCAAAATCTCATCCAGTGACTATCATCAGAAAAATAAAAAAAATATACAGAACTGTATAGAAATAGAACCGAGAATCTTCCCAATGGGTGTATGTTTGCAAGTCAATCGTCATAAAACTTTTCTTCCAGATATTGGATCAACCAAAAGATCTATGCACATTCCGCAGAATGTCAAGAGTAGTTGACGCCAACGATTTTCTTCGGATGCATCGATTCGCACGTTCTGTTATACGTCTAGGTCAGAGATGGGCGAACTACGGCTCACAAGCCAACTCCGATTCTATTCAGTCCGTGGATAGAATTTTTATTTGCCGGTCGAGGCAAATTAAAAGAAATATATATCTATATATTATATATCCATCTCCTTTTCTACTTTGATTGAACATTATTATTATTTTCCCCCTTTTTTTTCAAAGGACCGATATGATCGTTTTACTTTCTCTATTTTTGTTCTACAAAACAAATCGACGGAAATAGCAAGCACAGACAGCTTTCAATTTGTAAATTGTTAAAAGCGGAAGTTCTTTGTTAGTTACAGCAGTAGATTGGTTTCAACAAGCGTTATCTCTTTCTCGGGGAGCAGTTATATGGGAATCCAATATACGAGAGTTAGACCTCACATGTGGCAGACTGTGCATTTTAAGCTTCAGCCAACGACTTCTTCTTTTGGCGCGTGTTCTAATATTATTGATTTCGCCATTTCCTGAGGTTAAATTCAATACCCTCAGTAAGTGAAGAGAAGTTTAAGAATTATGAAGATGGCTTGAAAAAACTGCATTTTGAGTTCGAACGCAGATTTCAAGATTTCAGTGCCATTCAAACAGAATTGGATATTTTTACCATGCCTTTTAACGTAAATTGTGAAGCAGTGAGGTCAGATTTGCAGATTGAATGAATTGAGTTGCATTCTAACAATCATCTCAAGCAATTCTTTCTAAATAAGCCAAAGTTAGAGTTTTACAAATCATTATCGAAAGTAAGTTTCCCAAATGTAATATCTCCCACCCAGAAAATCAGTGCTATGTTTGCTTCATCTTAGATATGTGAACAATTGTTTTCAACTGTGAACCTTAGAAAGAATTATTTCACAAGTAGACTGACAGATGAGCATTTAGCCTCGTTCCTTAGAATCAATATATCTCGCTTCGAAGTGCAATATAAAGAACTTTTAAAAATGAAATAGCAATTTCATTCATCTCATTAGCATATTTAAATTGTAATACTTGTATAGTGTTTTTAAAATTTTAGAAAAATTTATCTTGGCCCGCCAAACTTTTTTTTATTTCGATTTTTTTTTCGACCAATCAGTCGTACGCCAGTGCACAGTTTGGGCCCTTGTATAATTTTCCGATTGCCAGACATCTCTTAATTCACACGTGCCTCCTGACACATGAGTGTCTTGGATTCCGTCGCTGGCAGAGTGCAGCGGCTGTTGCATCATACGCCGTTTCTTTCATTTCTATCCCGCTATAATCACGTGACCCCCATTTGCAATTCAGATCTACATAACTTCTTTATCTGAGCATTCCCCGAAATTTATGCATTTCATATATCGATGAAACTTCAGGGTGTTACCTTTTCTGTCCGGGAAAGCAGTGCATATAGTTTGTTCTATCGGCCAAGGTCTTTAGTTATTATAAAGGATAATTTCACATATTGTAAAAAAATGTTTTAATTTGTACTACATTTTTCAATTATCAAAAATTAAATAAATCGTTGTTATGCAAAAGTTATATCGAAAAAAAAAATTACAATTTTATTTCTGCTCTTCTAGAAGAAAATAAATTTAACAACAAAATCCTCATCAAAATAATGTAAATAATTTTAATTATATTAGATTACTTAAAAATGCTGAAATTGATTTAAAAATTAAAAAATTATGAATGAAAACTTTTAAATTATTTATATATGTCGTATTTTATTTCTCTAATTGTGACATGAATTTCTAAAAAAATTGATTTCTTTAATCAATTCATTTCATTTTGTGGTAGATTTCCAAAATCAAACCTTAGAAGAAGAATTACTTGTATATTTACTTTAGGACAATAAATTTTAATTGTTTTTCGTCAATTATAACGTTATTCAGCACTTTTTGATTTTCACTTATTTTTGGACAAAGCATGGTTTTGTTGAAGTTGATTGATATCAAGTTGCAACAGAATGTCTGCCTGCTTTAAATCTGCCTTTCCCGATTGAAATAAAAGGGAAAGTGAACACAATTTATATATGTTCTATATATATATATATATATATATAATTTATAGTAGGCAATTTATATAATTATACATATAATTTATGTAAGTTAAAGTGAACATAATTTATATATAGAAAGTAAGCATGTATTTATATATTAATGAATGTAATCCTCTTCTTTTCAGTGTCCTCTTCTCATCAGTTTTTTCCATGCCTCTTTTATGACTTTTGTTTGGTTTTGCCTTGGAAAAAAAAAAAGACTTGTCTAAATTCGCTTATTTATTTATTTTTTTAATGATTCTGTAAGCTTCTTAAAAGACGGTAATCCGTTGATGCAAGGCCGAGTGATGAAGAATGAATTTCCAACCAAATTTGATTTGACAGATATAAATGATTCTTAATCACTCTTGCAGTGTGGAGATTGGCATTTTCATTCTGCAGGATCATCAGAAAAAGATCGCTTTTTCTTCACACTAGCTTTGCCCACATTGTCCAAAATAGCTTCACTTCAACCAGTGAAACTAAACTTGTGCGATTAATGTTGGATTGTCTTCTCACAGTTCATGCGGCATAATGGCCAATTGTCTAGCTCTCTGACTGTTGGTTCCATAAGCTCCAGTTTCGAAACCTGGCGGTAGCATCAATGTTTGTTTGTGGTTCGGAATCAACGTTAAACTGGGGTTCCGGTCTGTTTAGCCTAAATTGTGCACAAAATGACCGTAGAGCCTCAAACATAATAGTTCATAATGAAAAGTTCTTTTGATATTAATCAAAAGAATCTTTTTCTGGAGGCAGATTTTTTTTTCGAGGCTATTGGATAGGCTTAGAAGGATAACTAAGTCACAACAGTTCTTTTGCAATTTATTTATTTGTAGAAGCTCCATTGCTGCATCATAGATTGTTCACAAATCTTTATCCTTCAAATCATCCTTATAATTATCCTTTTTCCTTAAACGATGATGCATCTAAAGCTGCATTTTCAAAAACTTATCGCTTTGGAAAAAGAAAAATTAAATCATTTAACTGCGAATGTTACTTGATCTGTTATATAGTGAAATTCAGTTAACGACTGCTATCAATGGATATTAACTCTCAATGGGGCCGAATTTTTCTTAAATATAAAAGAATTTTATGCAATGAAAAATCAATAATTATAAACCTATATATGCAGATTAAAAAAATTAACCAGTTGAACAATATTATAATTAATTCACTTTGTAACTATGGCTTACATTTCTGTTCATAAAAGCTTTAGCGTGAAATTTCATAAAACAGTTTGCACTGAGAGTTAAGCATTGATGTATGTTGCATTTAGAGCATTTTCATTTTTCGAATTTATTTACACTATTTTTTGTAGTGCCTTGTGCTCTAAAAAATTGGCCAAAGTGCTACTTGATCGTTTTGCAGTCTTATGAATCTTCGCGGCGTATCTGTTACAGCTAATGCGCCTAATTTTAATTCCTGTATTACTTTTAAAAATATTTTGTATTCATATTTTGGATACTAAATCTCAAAACTGAAGTAAGCACAAACACTGTCCTAAATCTACCGAAATCTACCATAATAGCTCGCCGACCTGAAAATTCCAAAAATGCATCCTATACAAACAATGACAAAATGATTATTGAAATCCGAACAAATATGTTGAAAGGGATGAAGAGCCATTTCTGATGTTTAGTGAATGCCGTCAGAAACGCAAATAATGTCACAACAGCTTGCAAGGCACTTAGGTTTGATATATCAGTTTGATGGCGGTGCTAACCATCATCAATGTTGGCTATCTCAGAGACCTTATACAATTCATGCATGTCATCTTGGGAAAAAAACAAAAATTATTTGGTGAAATGTCTATATATTAGCTTGTGACCTGAAAGATGCATGGGCCCCATAGAACAGGGATGGGCAAACTACGGCTCGCAGATAAAATTTTAATGGTTCGAGGCAAATTAAAAAAGAAAATATATATTTATATATCATATATCCTTTTCTTTGATTAAATATAACATAATACGAATGTCAAGATGCAAGGGAAAAATCAATTTATCTCTAAGTTTTAGCTTGAAAGCTTTATCTGTTTGTAAGAACTCATTTCCCGAGGTTAAATTCAATGCCCTCAACAAATGAATAATAATCATGAAGATGGCTTGAAAAAACTGCAATTTTGAGTTCGAATGCAGATTTCAGTGCCATTCAAACAGAATTGGATATTTTCACCATGCCTTTCAACGTAAATTGTGAAGCAGATTTGAAGGTTGAATTAATTGAGTTACAATCTAACAATCATCTCGAGCAGTTTTTTTCTAAATATGCCAAAGTTTTACAAATCCTTATCGAAAGTAAGTTTCCCAAATTGAATATCTCACGCCCAGAAAATCAGTGCTTCATCTTATATATGTATGTGAGTTTTCAACTATGAACCTTAGAAAGAATTATTTCAGAAGTAGACTGGCAGACGAGCATTTAGCCTCATTCCTTAGAATCCATCTCACTTCGAACCTCAATATAAGGAACTTTTAAAAATTCTTTTTTTCGTTCATCTCATTAACATATTTAAATTGTAAAACTTGTATATTGTTTTTAAAATGTTAGAAAAAATTATCTTGGCCGACAAACTTTTTTTTTCGATTTTTGGCCGCGACCGAAAAAAGTTTGCCCATCCCTGCCATAGAGGGTTAAATTTGAAAAAAAGTGAAATATTATTATCATATTCTGTAATATATTATAGTTAATTTTTATTTACATAATTTTGTTTTACAAATCATCTGTGGTTTTGAGCGTCGTGCCACCGACCCATATTAGAAAGGCCGCTTCTATCTTTTTTTTTTTTTTTTAAATATGTTCCTAAAAGGAATAAAATTGCAACGAGGTGAGGCCGGTCGTCTGGCGTGGAATGAAAGAGTGGAGGGCGCAGACGATCCGTGGCGGGAAAGAGTTGACGGATTATCTTCTGCCACTTCCCCCATCCCCTTTCAGAAAAGAAAGGATGAAAAACAAGAGTTAATGACTCAAAAGAAGCCGAAAGGAAGTGAAACGAAGTGAGAAGAAAACTCACCCGCGGGTGCCGAGACACAGCCAGCATTTTGGTTGAGTGATTCCTTTTCTCCGTGTGACATCCCCCTCCCCACTCCCTTATCTTCTTCCACCCTCACCTGAGATTTTATCAAAGCGTAAATATTTCACACAAAGAACACGAAAGTGTGGTTCCATTATTGAATTCTTGATTCACTTTCCTTATGGGAGACTCAAGAGTTGGGACAATTTTTTACTTGAATTTTGGACTTTTTTTTTCATTCAAATACATTTCATTCAAAAAAATTACACTGTTTTCTCAACAATTGGCAATAGTGTGGCCACTAGTACAAGGAATGCCCAGTAGGTGGCGTATGAGTGTACTTTCAGTGTCTTCACAGGAGCAGCACGTTGACGGCCACCGATGTGAGAAATCCAGAGAAGAAAAAAAAATAAATAAATAAATAAATAAAAAGGATAACATTTTGATGAGCGTTTTCTTGTGTAAACCTACTGAAATTCTTCATTGAATGTCTGTCACAGCAGCAAGTGAATCAGTGAAGAAGACCAACTTCAAATGGTGCGACATCTGTGAAAGTCACTTCTCACCCTGGTAAAGAGCACTGAATAGCCACAGATTTAATTTTACCAGATGAGGAATTTACACCTATTAGTGCATGAACAGAAAATTAAAAGTGTCTTTTTTAGCAGAAAACTAAACCTCTTTTGTAAGCGTTACAGAGATTTCTTTGAGCATGAAAGCGATTATATAAAAAAAAAAAAAAATAATAATAATGCATGCGTGTTTCTCATTTCTTAATAAATTGCTTCTAAAAAAAGCTTTTAACCTTTCCATTTGAACATCTCTTTGTAATGTTGTTTCTCGACTGGTGTCCATGTGGTAAAATGTGCAGTTGAGTCAGAAAATCTCAGGTGCAAATGCAGTCACTGTTTTCAGAAGCGAAGAAACTCAATAACAATGGATTATGTGGTCACCTATAGGTAGGTGAATTTTCTGAGTTTCCTTCCATGCAACACTCAAATACAGATCAGTTAAACCTAAAACTCCTTCCGGAAGGCGGATCTCCCCTCATCAGCACTCATCGCTGGGTTATTAAGGATATTCATGTATTGAACACGATGCCCAGCTGATGATCAAAAGCAAAATATACACATTAGGAGGAACGCGTACTCTCTACAGACAGGAAAATACAATATATATCCACCACCGTTTATGTGGAAAGGTTAACATTCGGGAAATAGACGGAAATTTTTTTCAATTTCTTCTATTACTGGTAAAGGGTGCTAGTCAGATAGACATGGCGCAAAGCAGTTTTTATGGACAAAATTTAATAATCATTGCAGAATTTTTTTTTTTTATTGTTGAAATTTTCTTTTGACTACTGATCAAGTAGTGCCCACACCTCAGTCGCCTGGAAACGAGAATTTCTCCTGTAGGTACCATTGATTCTTCTTCAAGCGCTTAACAGCCCTTGTCTAAGCCAAGGCGGTCTGTCTATTGGCAGATTCTGAAACACGAGTGGGTTTCTTTTTTACGGGATGGGCTTGTGAGCTGCACGCCTTAGCGCGCTACAGTCAACTTACGGAGGGGACCTATGGTTTAAAGCGGATTCCGAACCACTTCAAACATGCATGGCACCAACAGTCAGAGCGCTAGAGGCACCATTAATTTTTATGTGGAAAAAAGAAATTCTGAATTTAAAAAAAAAAAAAAATAACTCCGAAAAACTGTAACAATACATTGATAAATCTATTGTTAAATCCTTTATTTGAATTTTTAGCGATACTTTTTTATGAAAGTATTTTTTATTTTATTCTTTCATAAAACAGTTCATTCTTAGTATGGCAAATTTTGAAGAAATGTAAAAATCTATCTTTGAATTTAAAATAAAATTTTTTTCTTTGACATTAATTAAACATTTTTAAAGCATAAAAAATAAGATGAAAAAAATCTTTTTTCAATCTATGAAAAATATATAATAATAATTTTGAAAAATCGATATTAAATTTCGGTATCATAGACATTACTATACATTAGCTAATACAACTTAAAAAATAATTATAAAGCTTGTACAAACAATAAAGAAAAATATTTCATAACAAGAACAAAAATGAAATATAATGCGAATACATACATGTTAATGATAGTTATTTATAGACATTATTTAAAAAGAAATATTTATAATAATTATTCCGAAGAAGCTAAAATTATTTTCAAATAACACAACTGATTGCGTGCCATTCAATTTAATCCATTATTTTCGCAAACAGCTAAAGAGATCCCTATACTTACTTAAAATTGCCATAAAAATAACATTAATAATAGTTATCAAGATTCATTTTTCCATTTAAATTCAAATCAAGAATTATATTCGACATTGTTTTGTAAATTGATTTTTAAAAATTAATTTTTAAAATAGCACCTCCATCTTGTTAAAAGCAAAAGTAAAATGGAACTTCCATCATTTTGTTTTCGAATATTATTTCCATGGTTTTCCTTTTCATTAAAATAATAATAAATTTTTATTTAGGTCATGGCTTTATACCAAGGTAATCTCTTTCCTAATTTGCCCGCGTTCACTTCTAAGTAAAGTCCGTTTATTATAAGATTATAAGAAGTGAAAATTTAATTGCAGTCAAATCGCCATTTTGAATGAACATGGCTTTAAGCCAATGAGAGCGAACTTAAAAACAAGCAATATAAAAAAAAAAAAAAAAAAAAAAAAAAATTTAAAAAAAATAAATAAATAAATAAAAAAATTTAAAGTCAATTCCTACTTTTTTTTTCACTCTATTGCAGAAAGTCCTTTAAATAATTTTCATTCATTTTTTTAATTTTATCTGGCGCCATCTATTGGTAGAAAGATGCAACTTAAATCTAAAAAAACAAACATTAATTAATCCAATTTAATGAATGAATTAATATTTGCAAACACTGTATTAACATCAAGTGTCATCCACTACAAGTTCAAAGAAAATTTATTTGAATTTGAGTGAATGAATAAAAAGTATTTTATTAACAATTGAAAATTTGAACAAGATATATATAGGGAGAGTGTCAGCTAATAGAAGGAATTGAATAATAATAATAATAATACAAAATATATCCCACCTGATTAAAAGAAGTAAAATTTTACTGTACAAAACTCTCATAAGAGCAGTATTAACATATGCATCTGAAACCTGGTTACTAACAGCAAGAGAAGAGAAAATGTTGGCAATCTTTGAAAGGAAAGTGCTAAGAACTGTTTTTGGTGGTATCAATGACAATGGAAATTGGCGAAGAAGATACAATTTTGAACTTCACAAACTTTTTAGAGATATTGACATTCTAAAATGTGTTAAACTGAACAGAATGAGATGGGCCGGTCATCTCAAGAGAATGGAAAGCGATAGAGCTGCTTTGAGGGTTTTCAATGCAATCCCTTTTGGACAACGACCAAGGGGAAGACCAAAAAAGAGACTGTTTAGACTCTGATTTTAATGTTATTAAGATCAAACACTGGAGGTCCATGGCCAAGAGGAGAACAGCCTGGCTGAATCTTTTAAAGAAGACCAAGGCTCACAACGGGCTGTTGAGCCAGTTATGACAATGATAATAAGAAATCCCCCCTTTTCAATACCTTCTATTAGTTGACACTCTCCCTATCTATATCTTGTTCAGATTTTCAATCGTTCATAAACACTTTTTATTCATCCACTCAAATTCAAATACATTTTTTTTTAACTTCTTGTGGATGACACTGGATGTTAATACAGTTTTTTCAAATATTAATTCATCAATTAAATTTAATTAATTAACTTTATTTTTTTTACATAGTAGTAGTTTTAGTTGTATCTAATAATAGATGGCGCCAGATAAACTTAAAAAAATGAATGAAAATTATTCATAAAGGACTTTCTGTAATATATTGAAAAAAAGTAGGAATTGACTTTAAAAAATTTTTTTTAATGTTACTTGTTTTTAAAAAAAAAAAAAAAAAAGGAAGGGAGAAATATTTATCGTCTGTAAAGTTTTTAATTATTAAAAATTAAAATTATTTTTATTTTTAATAAAACTCTACTTAAATTCAGATTATAAGATCTGAAAATTTAATTGCAGTTTAAAAAATCGCCATTTTGAATGACGTGGTTTAAAAGAATGCGAGCGAACTCTTTAAAAAAAAAGAAGGGGAAATATTTATCGTCTGAAAAGTTTTATGACGAGTCACAAAAGATCGTGAATGATATAATTGGACACGCATCACAAAAAACTGAATGCTCTTCTTTAACATAAAACTCCATTGAGGAATACCTGTTTTCCACTCGCTAATAACACTTCTCGGCCAAGTATCCATAAAACCTAATTAAAAGATGTGCTCGAATCGCGATTCCACGCGCTTTGTTACCACATAATTATTCAATTAGTTTCTCCGGGCAGACGCGCCAATCAGCGTTGCGAGACAGTTCTTTCCGGAAGCGCTCGAACAATAGTGGCAGACCCATTAAGCTCAGAGTGATACGTAGCGTGAGAATTGCTCCCTGAATCTTGATTCTGTATACTTACTTGCAAAGATGCTATTGAATGTTAATTACGTTTCTGCCAGAGTGCTTGTTTTACATCAAAAGAAGGTTGGTTTTAATTGTGTGTTGTGCAGGAATAATGGCATTCAGATAGGCAGTTTCACAAAAATTAGATAGGGTCTCCGAAACTAATCTAAAATGATGGATAGTGTGAACTAAAGATGAGTTATAAACTCCTAATTGATATTTTTCACACCATGGATTCATTATGTGGTATATGTTAACAAAAATATCAGAATACAAACAATTTAAAGCAAGAAGCATAATTAAACATTATTTGATTCCATTTCACACCGTGTATTAATTATGAGGTATATGTTAATAAAAATATTAGAATATAAATAACTTAAAACTGGATTATTGAACATTTTATGATAGACTAGGAAATATTTTGAATTCGTCTATTTACTTTAATATGGAAAAAAAAATGCAACTGAAAATTCAAAGATATGTAGTTGATGTATCTTTCTGATGTTCTGATAAATTATAAACAGGTTTAACACAAACATATAAAACAGAATTACTGATGCATGCTATTAAGGAAATCACATTGATTCACGATGCAATATCATCGAAAAAAATCGATTTTATGTGTAGTTTTGAAAAAAAAAAAAAACACAATATAAAAATTCAAACATACAATTAATATTATCTAGATTTTCATAGCCTGATGGCCGAGAGGCTAGCTCTGGCCTTCGGTGCAAAAAAAAAAATATCAAAAAAAAATCTATATCGGTAAAAAGAAATCTATTTATCTTCGGTAAAAAAAAAAATGTCACCTGTCTCGAAATCTGCCAGTAGAGAC
This sequence comes from Caerostris extrusa, assembly GCA_021605095.1. Taxonomy (NCBI): domain Eukaryota; kingdom Metazoa; phylum Arthropoda; class Arachnida; order Araneae; family Araneidae; genus Caerostris; species Caerostris extrusa. The sequence continues at coordinate 27,798 of BPLR01014476.1, forward strand.
GACCTTGGCCCACCATGGTCAGTTGCACCCATGAAGGAAAAGATCTTCATAGTAAGGATCAAATATATATGCTATACAAAAAAAAAAAAAAATAATAATAAAAAAACAAGCTCTTGTAATAAATAGTATTTAATTTACAATAGTTTTCTCTATTTCCTATCACGCTGAGTTTTAATGCACCTAGCTTCAGAATTCCAGAGCCCTCAGAAAAGTTTAGTGAAACTCTCGGTTTATTTTCTCTTTTACTGAGACTAGAAACTATTCTAGGACATTCCTAGAATAGTTTCATCCGAGTAAATTTCAACAAAACAAAAGAACACATATTTGGCGAGCTTTTTAAGTGATTAAATCAAAGAGATTTTCGGTCTCAAGTGTTCTCTGAATTTTCTTGAGCAGCCACGGACCAGAACTATATAATATTTTCATCGATTTCCAGATTAAAGTCTGCCACCCATCGAAGATGACCTTCACAAAGTCATTCGAACGCCGTCTTATGTACTTCTTAAAATATTTACTAAAAATTCATCAGTTTCTGTCATGGAACAATTTTCTATTTTAAAATTATATTTCTCTAAGAGTTTTATTAAAATTTTGTATATATATATTTACCAATTTTTACAGATTTTTTTTTTTATTTGTGCGAATTTTTATTATTTTATGGATTTAAGGAGAAAGCTATTGCGATGTTTCTGAATAGTAAGGTATTTTAACAAAACTATTTCACTTATTAAAAAAAAAAAATAATAATAAAAAAAAAATAAAAAAAAAAAAAAAAAAAAAAAAAATTGCAAAATTAAAAAAAAAAATCAATATATTTAAAAAATTTTAATACTATTATTATTATTATTATTATTGTTATTACTATTTATCTTCAAAAGAGTGCTACCAAATTTTCCAAGTCTACTGATTTGAAGGTTCACCTTGTATACTTACAGACAACAAAATATACAATTTCGGTAGGACAAAAATTAAATTTTCGATTATAAGATGCCCGAGGTCAAGATGTATACATCTTAAAAGATGTATACATCTTGACCAACCTTGTGCTCATGCACGAAAAATGTCTATAAATGGCATACCTAACTTAGAAGAAAAATTTGAAAAATTAAAATATTAATAATATAATAAATTAAATTGTAAACAATAAATATATTAAAAAATTGATCATTGTCTCCTTTTACTCTTATTGATACTAATAAATTAACAAAATATTAACAATAATTGTTTTTAAAGTATTATTTAAATATATAACAAAACACATAAATTGATTTTACCATTTAATTCTAAGTGGCAAAAGTTTCATTAAACTGGTTAGTGTTTTCTTTTCTTTATACGAAATACTTGTTAGTTAAAATTCCAAAATGTGTCGTTTTCTTTTCTTTTTTTTTTGTAATCTCGTATTTCTGTTATCATACATTTAATCAATATTTTTATGTTGTTGTTGTGTCTAATCCTCAGTGGCCTGCAGTGTGGGACGGATATCCTATGAGTTGTATACTCATGGATGGAGGGAAAGGAGGCAGCTTCTGTTTTGATGGAGCACCCGCAGGGTAGAAATCTGACTTGTTGAGTGTCGCTGAAGAAAGAGAGAAGTGTCTTCCGGAGGACTTTGGGGGAACTAATCCCCCTTGCCTATCGTATGTAAGAAAACCCGGAAAAATACCATCAAATAGTCCGATTAAACATGGCAAATTGCTGAAATGCTCTCTTAACTCCTCATTTTTTGAAACAGTGTCTACAACAAAGACGGCAGCGGATTGAACCACAGCCCTCATGCTCACCTGTTCGCCCATTGCCACTGAGCCACGAGTCGGCAAGGTATTTCTGTAAAATTGTTGAAAAATCACATTTTAAAATTACTGTAAAGCATTGCAACATTTACTGGGCATTTTTACTAAAAATGACACAGAAATTACAAAAAAAAAAAAACTGACCATTCTTGTCACTTGAGATCACTGTATTAAATTTTGTTTCACAATAAAATTGACACAAAATCAAATTACTCAATATAAACTGAAAAAAAATTATAAAAAGGCAGCTATTTTAAAAAACAAATTGATTGTTATATCAGAAACTTCTTGCATTGTAAAACACCAAACGGAGTTCAAGGCAAATTTGATTTGTTCTTCTAAAAAACGTCCTTCTTGTTTGAGATTTATTGTTCTGTTCCTTAAAGTTTATTCGACTGAATTAGATTTATATTACCCACTCATCTATAAAAAGGCAAGAACTTCTTTTTTTCATGTTATCTGGCATCTTATTCAAATCTCATTGAAAACACTCAGACAATGACTGAAGTAACTGAACAGATCTTTCTTTTTTTTTTTCTCCTATATCAAGAACGTTTTATAAAGCATTACTTATAAAGGCTCTTAAAAGCTACTTACTGAAGATGTTTTTTAAAATCATCAGACATAAAGAATAACAATGTCTAGAAAGAAAGGAGTATTATAATAAACAGTCAGACAGTGTTATCTATCTACTAAAGATATTTTTTTTATAGTCAGAAATGTATTTGTTTAATAATAGTTCAATAATTGAACTGATCTATTGCAAATAAGCTGATAACTGATTGCAACTGAACCGATCTTCAAAAACGTTTTATAAAGGCTTATAAAATCTACTTACAGAAGATGCTTTTTTAAATCACCAGACATAAAGAGTAACAGTGTCTAAAAAGCAAAGGCGAATTATAATAAACAATCAGACAGTGTTATCAATCAATTAAAGACATTTTTTTTATAGTCAGAAATGTATTTGTTTAATATTCCTTCATAATAATTGAACTGATCGATCGTAACTGAATCGATAACTCATCGCAACTGAACCATTTTTCATCTCGCATTCCATTTTTTTCTCCAATATCAAGAGCATTTTATAAAGGCTTATAAAAGCTACTACTGAAGATGTTTATTAAATTCATCAGACATAAAGAGTAACAATGTAAAGGAAGATAGTATTTTAATAAATAATCAGACAGTGTTATCTATCTACTAAAGACATTTTTTATAGTCAGAAATGCCTTTGTTTAGTATTAATTCATAATAATTGAACTGATGATCATAACTGAACCTGATCTTCCTTTTTTTCCCTCCAATATCAAGAAATTTTTATAAAGTTTATTTATAAAAAACTACTTACTGAAGAAGTTTTTAAATTCATCAGACATAAAGAGTAACAATGTCTAAAAAAGGAAGAGAGTATTATAATAAATAATCAGACAGTGTTATCTATCTACTAAAGATTTTTTTATAGTCAGAAATGTATTTGTTAAATATTAATTAATAATAATTGAATTGATCTATTGTAAATAAGCCGATAATTGATCGCAACTGAACCGATCTTCCAATATCAAGAACGTTTTATAAAGGCTTACTTGTAAAGAGGCTTATATAAGCTACTTATTGAAAATGCTTTTTTAAATTCATCAGACATAAAGAATAGTAATGGCTAAAAATTAGATGGATACTATAATAAACAATCAGACATTTCTTTATAGTTAGGAATGCATTTGTTAAAATTTTTTTTTTTTTATTTCTGATGGCGGATTCTAAACAATTACAGCAAGAGACAAGAATAAAGGAAAAAGAACACAAAACAGAAATTTCTGCAACAGAGTTCATTCATCTAACATTTATTAAATATAAATTCAAAACAATCATTAAAAACAATGGAGTTCTTTACAGATTTTGGAGATATTATTTCCATTATTACTATAAACTGTTTTTAACCAATCATACTTTTAGATTTAAATTTCTCACCGATATTTTTACGAGAAGAATTTCAGAAAAAAAGGGCGAAGGGTCATAAAAACAAAAATATTTTTAGGTTCCATGTGTACTTACATATTTCATCATTTTTCGAATACTTCACAACTCATCTGTATAGACTTTTGATACCACGAATTGAGCTTCCTCTGTACTTATAGTTAAATGACCATTTTTTTTACACGTTTATCATTATCATTTGCTGCACTAATAATTTTAACGTTTCACGGGCAGAATGTTTGTTAAGCAAACTGCTTTTTCAAAGAAAGAAAAAATGTTCAGGTCACTGTGATAATGCAGCAGCTGGCGTACAGTTACGGAGTACCCATGGAGATAGACCCTTAACCTCCTCATCTTAGTTCATATAAACTTTGATTTTAATGGCTGCTTAAAAGTTAGTATGTGATAAAAAATAAGTCTATTGTTCAACTGCCCATATCTAAAAGGGACAGCGACTTCAATAGTTTAGCTCTACTAAGCTATTTAGCTCTTAATTAAAGCTCCTACTGCTACCTTTCACTCCCTAAAGGTTCATTTTCAAAGTCGCTTTGCAAGTTAAGTGTGTAGCGAGGGAAGGTTTGAATGATCCAACCACTGGGTGAATCTAAAAAGCTCACATTTCTTCTTAAAATTTCCTCTTCTTCATTCGTGCAACAGCCCCCAAGGTGGGCCAGGGCCGTCTGGCTACTCACAGATTTCAAGACGGAAGATGTTTTTCTACGGGATAAAGTTGTCGGCCCTATGCACAACGCTCTACACCAGGGACGGTCAAACTTTTTTCGGTCGCGGGCCAAAATCGAAAGAAAAAGTTTGGCGGGCCAAGATAAATTTTTCTAAAATTTTAAAAACAATATGCAAGTATTATAACTTAAATATATAAATGAGATGAATGAAATTGCGATTTCATTTTTAAAAGTTCCTTATATTCAGGTTCGAAGTGAGATGTACTGATTCTAAAACGAAATGCTCATCTGTCAGTCTATTTCTGAAGTAATTCTTTCTAAGGTACATAGTTGAAAACATTCGCTCACATATATAAGATGAAGCAAACCTAGCACTGATTTTCTGGGAGTGAGATATTAAATTTGGAAAAACTTACTTCCAATAATGATTTGTAAAACTTTAACTTGTTGGCGCCAATCTACAGCTATAACTAACAAAGAACTTCTGCTTTTAACACTTTACAGATTGAAAAACTGTCTGTGCTTGCTATTTAATCGATTTATGTTTCGTACAACAAAAATAGAGAAAGTAAAAAGATCATCAGTCCTTTGAAAAAGGAAGAATAAAATAATATTTCATCGAAGTAGAAAAAGAGATGGATATATAATATATATTTCTTTTAATTTGCCTCGGACCGACAAATTAAAATTCTATCCGCGAGCCGGATAGAACCTACCGTCGGGCCGGAATTGGCCCGTGGGCCGTAGTTTGCCCATCCCTGCTCTACAGTCATATCTGCCACAATTCAAAACTTGAGAACCTTTTTTTTTTTACGGGTAGGTTAGTTAGCCCTTCGTCCGAGCCCCTGGTCGCTCTACGGTCATATTATACCAGGACCTAAGGTTTAAAGTGGATTACGAACCGCTACAAACTTCCTAGGCACCGCCGGGACTCGAACCCGAAACCTGTGGCACCGAGAGACAGAAGGCTAGTCACTCTGGCCTCCAGGTCAATCTTAAAAATTTCTGCATAAAAGTAATCATACACTCAAGAGCCAAAACATTATGACCACCCCTACATTTCGCAATGAACTCGCCTGGATGACGTGGAAGGCACGTGTGATCAGGTGGAAGGGGTATTTAACTGGTATTAAGTGGGGGTATTAATCCATGCCAAGGCGGATTGAAGCTGTGTTGAGTTCCAAAGATGGGCCAACTCGTTATTGACAGGTGGTCATAATGTTTTGGCTCTTGAGTGTATGTGACCATAGGTTAATTAGCATATAAGGCTTAGAAATCGCTAATGTAAATTACAAAAAAAAAAAAAAAAAAAAAAAATGATATTCTCACACTTTAACAAAATGATAAACATCGCTAAAATGACTTGAATAAATTACCGATCAAAAGATCTATGCTGACAGGTAGTAGAAATGAAATAATAGCAGCCGTAAATAAAATACGATGATAACGGCTGCATAACTATTAATAAAGTTCGTTTAAATCTTGAGCTTAATAAGATTGCTTGGAATTAAATCCATTTTCGAGACACAAAAACCATTCGAGTTCAATATCTTTTTATTCGCATTAAAATAAACGACTTCTGAATGTTTTCATTCATCTTCGTGTGCTGTAAATAGCTTTTCGTATTACCCTCCAGACATCTTACGCGTGTTAGAATGAATCGCGAAAGTCCTTTTTAGTTTATCCTGTTTCTAACTGAGAAGTCAGGATGATAAGTGATAGTGACAAATAGCTGCCAACAAGAGAACAATTGAAAGCCTATCAGCAATTTCAGCTTAGTTTGTTTTTAATGTATATAAATTCTTGGCACAAAAATTCGTGTCGAGGCATTTGCATTTGCAAAGGAAGTAGGAATGACAGTCTGATCCAGACTTCTGGTATTCTTCTCAAAGAATCTGCAATTTCATTAAATTCCAAATCTTCATTGCAGGATACACATATTTGTTTTTATTTATTTATGAGGAAGAATCTCTGTATATTGCAATGTCTTCTACACTGGACAATCAACAATGGATTTGATCAATTAACACATTTTTTGTTTTCAACCAAAAGTAACAACACTATTGGCACACAATATAATGTTACGTTCAAAAATGCAGTCCATTTTACTGTAAGGGATAAATGATAGCATTGAAACCTGCAGAAAATGTTTCATTAGTATCATTCATCACACTTCTGCCCGATTAATGGATCAGCGGCAATGCGTGTCGTTGGTGAGCATGAGGGCTGAGGTTCAGCACACTGGCGCCATTATTGTAGATTTTGTTTCAAATAACTGGGAGACTCGATGTCGTTTGGGATGTTCAGCCTCTTGCCTCGTCAGTCAGACAATCTGATGGGAGTTTTCCAGGTTTTCTTCCATACGATACGCACATTCGGGATAGTTTCCCCTAAAAGTCCTTCTGGAAAACACTGTCCTTTTTCTTCAGCGACTCGGAGCCAAGTCAGACTTATATCTACGGGGAGCTCCATCACAACAGAAGCTGCCCCCCTTCCCCCTTCTCTCCTTCCATGAGAACACATGGAGTTGCCAGTGGGATAAGAAACAACAACACTTCTGCACTTATTAACAGACCAGACTCCTTCGCTCACAACAATGGAAAATCCAGCTTAATCCTATTCAGCTGAAATTTGGACATTACTGCACAAACCGCTCTACTAATCTGTCACAATAATAAGTGCTCCGATATGGACCTGAAACTTGACTAAATCACAGGCTGGACAGGGAGGTCATCTTTGAGTGAAAAGCTCTTAGAAGTATGTTTGGCACTGTGAATGAGTGTGGGTTGTGGGAGGAGCAGCGTAATTTTGAATTGTATAGATTTTTAAGGAGGCAGGTATCATTAAAGTCTTCAAAACAGGACCTTGTCACTGGGCAGAGTTGTCAGCCCAACGCTCTAAAAATCCGCAAGTTCTTCTTCTTTTTTATTGCTCGTCGGCAAGCAAGTCTCCCAGCAACAACAACAACAGCAAAATTTTGACCCACATTATCTTAACTGGGTTTAAATAGGGTGATAAATACTTTCGAATCTGCTCCTGTGCCAATATATTGCAACAAATCTAACTTGTAAACAGTGAATTACCTCAGTTCATGTATTTAATTTGGTAAAAAAAAAAAAAGAAAAATCAAAGCAGTGAAAATCCTTTTTAAACAATAATATTTTGATTTCATAAATTGATGTTGACGTTTTCCGCACCGATGGCTTTTTCTAATAGGGTGTTACTCTTTTAAAATACATGCTCGCTATGGAGGGGCTGGATTAATGGACTTCTGATGTTGAGCTTTTACTTTCTAATACAATAAATAAATAAATAAAATTTTTTTGTTTTAAAAATTATTCTAAAGAGAATAATAAAGCAAAGAAATTTTTTAAATAATTATTTTTGAGTAAAGACAATTGTTTTTTTTTATTATCATTTTCCCGTATTTTGTATTGGACATGAAATTCAGCACTAGCACATAATTTAAGTATCATTATAAACGTAACACAAATCACAAAAAAACATATAGTATGCATAGCATAGCATATAATTCCATAAAAAACATACAGTATGTTTACTGAGAGATGATAAATTTTTTCTGAATATCAACTTATATTTATTATTACCGATTAAAATTATTATTGATCACCCATTTTTGAAAACTGATTATAAAGGTATTGAAGTAGAGATTATTTATCAATGATGTATGAAAAAAAAATCTAATTTAAATAGCCTTAAGTTTTAATTTAAAAGAATGAAACAAACAGAAGTTTTGTGGATCCTATCCATTATTTCGGATGCGTTTAGAATCGATAAGTGAAAGTAGTGTTGGTAAATCATAAAAAGCATAAAAATATGAGTACCTTGTATAGAACTTGTTGGTGTCCTGAAGAAATTAGGGATAATTTCTGTTACCCATATCTGCTTAGGAAATATTTGATCTGGTAGCACCAAAATCCAGATAAAAGTGTAAGAAACGAGATAATAGTTCTACAAATCAAAAAAAATTTAGTGCAAATGGAGGCTCCCTTATTTGGAATATAGGATTCATTAAATATTTTCGATGTAGCTCGAAAAGACCAAATTTTACTAAAAATTTCAGCCGAGAGACCAGACTATCTTTGTTCCTCCCTCACCCTAAAAGAGAGAGAAAAAGCGATTCTTAAAAGCAAAATGCAATCCATTTTTGCAAATCAAAACAAAAAGGCAATATACACTCATGTCCATAAATTAAGGATAATTCAGAATCACACAGAAATTGAACTCTAAAATAAAAATTTCACCTGTAGAATTAGCACACACATCTTGAAGAAGAATATGCAAATTACAGGAAACCACCAGATGGCGCGGATAGTACGTACGTCGCAATGACGAGAGTGTAAGAGAGGGGTATGTAAGGAATGGTGGCAAAGAAATAAAATTGTTCACAAGCGCTTTAAAAGCCTTTCAGTGCAATAACCGCATAGTTATGGCACAAAGGAAGCATTTGGATGATTTTTTACGTGGTAGAATTATCGGACGACTGGAATGTGGGCGTACCCAGCTGGAAGTATCCGAGGAACTTGGAATCGCCCAGAGTGTCATCTCCAGACTTTGGCAACAATTCCAAGATGATGGTAATGTGAGTAGATGTTACAGCACAGGTCGCCCCCGAGTTACAACGCCGAATGAGGACCGGTATTTAGCAGTTACTGCCAAAAGAAACAGACGGAGCACAGCATCAGACCTGTCTCGTCAGCTCTCTTCAGCTACCGGTACGACAGTTTCAAGGCAGACCGTGTACAGACGCTTAGGGCACATTGGTCTATATGCTCGTAGGTCTGTCAGATGTGTTCCACTTACCGCAACTCACTGTCGCCTGCGATTAACCTGGATTAGAGAGCATGCATTGTGGACACCGCAACAGTGGTCTTGTGTGATGTTTTCCGACGAGTCCAGGTTTAGTTTGCAGTCTGATTCTCGCCGGACTTTCATATGGAGAGCGCCAGGTACCTGTTACCACCAAGAGAACACCATTGAACGACACCGTTACGGTGGTGCAGGATGGCTCGTTTGGGTAGGAATTATTCTTGGTTCCAGAACTGACCTGCATGTTCAGAGTGTAACGATGACAGGCCACATCTATCGGGATGTCATTCTGGAACAACATGTACGTTTGTTTCGGGGCGCCATGGGTGCTGAATTTCTGTTTATGGATGACAACGCCCGTCCTCACCGTGCAAACATTGTAGACGAATGGCTTCAATTGGAGGATATCACCCGTATGGATTGGCCAGCATACTCACCGGACTTGAATCCAATAGAGCATGTGTGGGATATGCTTGGCCGACGAATTGCAGCCCGTCAACCCCCTCCCACCTGTCAACCGGAACTTCGGAGGGCATTGCTTGATGAGTGGTGTAATATTCCCCAAGATCAGATTGATAATTTGATACTCAGCATGCCTAGGCGTTGTAAGGCCTGTATTGCATCGTCCGGGAGACATACTCCATATTAACCATCATACTAACCATGTTATACTGTTATTTGTAAATAGGTTCTTTTTTGAAATTTGCTGCAGGGAGTTAAAATCGCAATTTTTATTAATTATGTCAAACATATAGCATCTTTTTCGCTCTTTACCTTTTGTTTAATAAATAGACTTTACAAATAAGTCAAATTTGTTTTGCTTCTGTCTCTTTCTTTTTGCCCGAACTTCATTATCCTTAATTTATGGACATGGGTGTAAATAAGAGATAAGAAATAGAACAATTGAACCAAAACTAGAAAAATATCGCATATGAAACTTCAACGTTTTAATAATGCTAAATTTTTTTCTCTAATTACAGTTTTCTAGAAACTGATTTTTTTAAATTTCTATGTACCTTTTCTACAAACTATAGTATGCATAATTTTAATTTTTCATCTACACATGCCTTATACACTTTAGATTTAGTTTGTCGTTCTACGGTCATTTTGCGCACACTTTGGGGTACTTTAAATTATATTGAAATGAGCTTTTACCAATATTTGTGGTACTATTTGTTTTATATTCATATTAGTTACACAAAAAAAAGGGATTTGATGCTCCTTTTTGTTAAATGTTTTATAAAAAAAGTATAAATAAGTAGTTTCTCAAAAGCTTATTTCAGTGTATTATAGAATGTATATTTATTAGGCAAAAAACTTGAAGATTCTAAATTTAGGTACTTTCTGAAAAAAAAAAAGAATACTTTAAAAAGGACTATTTTAACATTGTAAAGTACTGAATCCACCTTAAATTCCCTCTTTTTTTTTTTTTTTTTTTTTTTTGACATCGAAATGCAACTACTACTAACCACACTACACAAAAATACAGGCACATCACTGTGCCTGGAGCTGAGTTGCCCCTTTTACAGTTTAGGAATGATGTGGGTGAGAAATTTGACCTTCTGTGATGCTCTATGGTCATATTAGACAGGGACCTACGGCTTAAAGTAGATTCCGAACTACAACGAACATCCATAGGGATTCGAGCCCGAAACCACTCGGCCATCAGTCTCCTATCGAAATTCAACTACCAAATTAAATCATTGGAATTAAAACAGAATTGTAACTTCTTTCCTATGTGCTATAAACAAGTAATATAAAAAAATTTTTAGTCAATTCCTACTTTTTTTCACTCTATTGCAGAAAGTCCTTTATAAACAATTTTCATTCATTTTTTTATCTGGCTAGTTTATCTGGCGACCTCTATGGGTAGATATATGCAACTTAAATCTAAGAAAAACACTAAAATTGATTAATTAAATTTAATTACTGAATGAATATTTGAAAAAAAAAACTGTATTCACATCCAGTGTCATCCACTACAAGTTCAAAAAAAAATATATATATATATATACATTTGAACTGGGGTGGATGAGTAAAAAGAGTATTTTATGAACGATTGAAAATGTGAACATGATACATATATAGAGAGAATGTGAGCTAATAGAAGGAATTGAAAAATTAAAAAGGACTTTGACGATTGGCGCCAACATTTCACTGCGCTCCAGCGAAATGCACTGCAAGTAGAATCATTACTGATGCTAACCATCTCGAAATCGTACGAATGTAAACTTTGAAAGGAAAACTTTCTGGTTACTTAAGCAAACACAGCGACTGTTCTCATGGGCAGGAAGGATTCTTTTGGACGCCTAATGGTGCGCGACGTCTTGATGATATTTAAAAGGCGAACTCTGTACTTACAGCAGTGATGCTTGCCATTCCTCCCTCAACCGAGTTCGTGAAGTAATTTCCAAACAGTGGCGTTCTTTCGAAATACCTGGATTCAGTTTGAGAATAATAGTTTCTGCATAGAGAAAAACACGTGCAACGCTTCCAGTTTTTTTTGTTTCCTTGGTTACTGCTCTGCTACTGGAACGATAAAGTGCATCTTCCTGTATTAATGCTACCAATCGTTTTGACTTCTTATTTTCAATTCATTGACTTCCTATTTAACAACTTCTTATTTTCAATGATTCCCGTTTTCTTGTGCCTTGTTACTTCAATGGTGCTTCCAATTTCCTAATGAAATATCTTTATTGCTTTTTTTTTTTTTAATTCAACAAACAACGAAAAAATTAATAGTTTAAAAAAACTAAAAAACACTCTTTTAGAGTTAATCAAACTAAAAAGTAAAAAATAATTGTTAACATAAGAATAAAATGACTGACGAGAAAATGAATGTCCCTGTTCTAAAAGAGTGGGGTGCTCAATATTTGGATATGAGATAAGTTTAATTGGGTATGAGATAAGGATCATTGGGTAGAGATATTGTATAGGGTAACGTTGTCTTACGTCTTATATTGGGTTTTTATTGGGGCCCAATATCCAAAATTGCATATCCAGAAAATGACTTTAAAATAAACAATCGCATAACTCTTCTTTTTTTTCTTATATTATTATAACTGTAAAAATAATAAAATAGACAAAAACATAGGAAGAAATCGCCTTGATGTGTTGGATGCAACAAATGATGCCCATGTGCAGATGTATTAAAATTTTTAATTAAAATTAAATTAAATATATACGTTTCAGGTAGTAATATTTTTCACTTATCTATATTTGTAATAAAAGTTTTAAATTGTAAAGAGTTTATAGAGGTGTCTCTGTTTATTAATTAGCTACTACGTGAAGCTACAATCCATATTGAGCATGACCGTCTGCCTACTGGCAGATTCCGAAACAGGAGATGCTTCTTTATGGGGTAGGGTTGTCGGTCCTACGTCTAACAGTCATAGTAGATCTTCACCTGCTATTTAAAGTAGATCACAACACGCTACAAATATCCATAACACCACTTGTACTGGAACTCGAAACCTGTGACGCCTCCCCTTCAGAGCCATAAATTCTACGACTAGTTCTTCTTATTAAATTAAAACACTTACTTTTCATATGGATAAAAAGTACAATTAAAAATAAAACGTTAAAAATATAAACATTCCAAAGCAATGGAAAATGCTCTCCAAGCGAAGTGTAATCCTATAAAGATACTTTAGAATCTTGTTTTTGGTGCCACGAAATAACTTTCACCCTATTGGACGGTACATTCAGTTTGATTGCTTTTTTTCCCAATGGATTTGTTTTAGATATATCCATACACTATTCTATTGCCAACAGTATTAAACCTTATCCACTCTCTCTCATGCTTATCTGTTAACATCATTTTTCAAAATCGAACAGTAGAGTCATTTTCCTGTTGTTTTTCACAAGGTGTTATTGCGCTGGAGTTCTTTTAGTGATTTTCAGATATTTCTGTAAACTGTAACGGAAGCATGAATATCTCAATCAAAGTGATATTTTCCTTTACTTAATTACTCCGCTGATAAAAAGAACGCATTCTTTTCTTCCATCATTACCTGCAGATTTGTTCCAAATAGATTTTAAAATGCATTTCCCTTCTTCGCCACTGACTTATTCGTTCCATTAGTCGGACCAAATGGACTTTCCGTTCGAAATGAACCCACCGTCGGCGACTGTTTTAATTGCAACGTTGCGTAATGAGTATCAAGGGAAAGAAAATAATAATTAATCTCCACTGCGTGATGCCGGCTTCGTTCCCGCCGAAACAATCTGTGATCATGGAACGAAAGTAAAAATCGGCACGCGAATATTCCAGATACCAATCAATGAATGGGCGGATGTGGGCACCAAAGAAATGCGCCAAGCTTGGCGACAGGTTGAATGAGAATGAAAATCAACACACGATCACTATCTTTCCATTGTAATTAGAATAGTTAAAAAGTAAAATTCTGAACCGTAAAGATGGACTGATTAATGTAGACATCCATCATTTTACACGCTTTTCATAGGATTTTCCTTTTGCACAGTATTTAAAATATGGAATTAAAAAAAAAAAAAAAAAAAAAAATCTGCAGTCATTTTTTCAATTCCTACTATTAATTCACACTCCCCCTACATATATCCTGTTCAAATTTTCAATCGTTCATAAAATACTTTTTACACATTCACACAAGTTCAAATACATTTTTTGAAACTTGTACTGGATGTGAATACAGTTTTTTCAAATATTAATACAATAATTAAATTTAATGAATTAATTAAAAATTTTTTAGATTTAAGTTGCATGTTTCTACCAATAGAGGGCGCCAGATGTAACAGGAAAATTTCAACTTTATTTATAAAGGATTTTTCTGCAATATAGCGAAAAAAAGTAGGTATTGACTTCAAAAAAAAAAATTTTTTTGTACTACTTGTTTTATATTCCATTCCTTTGGTAACACTGTTGCTTGTCATTTTTTAACTCCATTCTATTATGAATTCCGTTTATTGCAAAGTAAAAATGGAAATTCACCATTTTGTATATGCAATCAAATTTTCCATTCATATAATGTGTTATTGTTGTTGTTGACTTACATTATACAAAGTAGGGCAAACGTACCAAAGTGAGTTAACATTTACTACATCCTGCTTCAGGTTGCCTTAAGACGATCAAAAAACGTGAAGGCTGCATTTACGTCTGAGAATCAAATACACAGCCGATTGCATCAATATCTGTATCGGCTCTTACAGCTGCTAGGCATTGTATGACAATAATTTTTGGTCCCAGCAATCAATTATCCCCATTTTAAGCGGTTGGTCTCCCAATTTCATTGGAACTGCGATGCTTTAAGGAATGACCGCAAATCAATTTATGTTTTGATTGCAGTAGTGTACATTGAAGGTCCAATTGGCAACATTGAAGTCCACACAGGATCTTCAAACATCCTGTGTCGACTTCAATGTTGCCAATTATTCGCATTCGCACGTCATACCTGGTGTGATGACTTGGAGTGACAATGCCTGTGACATTTGATTCCCTTTAGTAATGATAGCAAGAAACCAAGTCAGCTCAGCTTGTGTTCCGTAATCTTTTACAGAGTTTGAGGACATTTTAGAATAGCTATACGTATGTAATGCCCATCTTGTAAGGCCCTCAGAATGCATTTTCCAACAAAATGATATTCGATAGCACACATCAGGTCTGTGACAGGATTGCTTCCTTAATATTCGCGAATTTCCTTGGCCTGCTTGGTCCCCATGTTTGTCACCGATTGAAAAATTTGTATGATTACTTAGGTCGATATTTGGCAAATGGAGGAATTTGATGGAATTAGAGGTAAGTTTACTGAATTGGTAGTATAAGGTTCTGAAGGACAACGTAAGAAACTTGCTTATGCATCAAGACAGAGGTGTTGCATTCAAGATAGAGGTAACTTAACTAGTTATTAGACCCCGCATTCTTTTTATGAGTTTTTCCTCTAATAAATGATTCATATTGTTTGTTTTCATATTATTATCACTTATAAGAAAGTTAAAAACACGCATTTAAAATTTCTATCGGTTTTGACAATTACTTCTTGGTGCATTAGTTTTTATGGCAGCAAAGAGTTCATTTTCATAATTATGAACATCAGTTATATTATATAATTTGTGCACAAGAAAACGGCTGTTATATTTTTTAAACGACTCATAACGATCCAAATCTACACAAACTATTATTTTCAACAAATATTTCGTTTGCGTCAGCTTCATCTGTTTACATAACTGAAAAGAAGGGTGGAGTAAGCATGAAGAGGGCATTGTTTGCATTTATAATGAAAATTTCACGTCTGCAAAAAAAAAGAACTCACTGCAAAATCATACCCATGAATCTCGGAACTCAATCGCAGTGATTAAAATTAAACTTTTAAATCACAATGATAAATTGATATTCTGCTCTATCAGCAAGACAAGATCCAAAAAGCGATGTACCACCCATTCATCACACAGTGTCGTCTCATTAATTTATGTGCATAAATTAATTAGATGGCAGAAACACGTTGCAGAATGTCTCGTGGAGGAGTGTTAACTGCAAATTGTATGATACCCGGAAGTTTTAATGTATATATAAATTATAGCATATATATATATATATATATTATATCGTGCATATATTTATAGTATATGTATATTATTTTACCTTATACGTATGTATATATAGATTAATTAAACCTAAAAGAAAGCATTTTAGGGATTTAAGATCTAGTGCCTTAAGATTTTTTGTAAGTCCTCTGTGTGATTGGACACTAAATAATCCGCTCCAGAGTTTGTAGAATACATGTATGCACATATAGAGCATATATGAACTCATTTCTTTACTTGCAGTCATTTACAAGGGGTGTAACAGGGCTGCTTTTCCAACATTCACACATTTCCTTGGCCCGCTTGATCTCCAGATTTGCCACAGCTAAAATACTTTTTGTGAAGACGTAGATTAGCAGTGTGACGATAATGTGATAATTGCTATCCACATGGATCACAGCCCTTTCATTAAACAATCAGTCTCAATACCAGTTGTATTTAAAACATGGATAAATAACACATTTAAAATGGATAAATGCAAGTGATCTCAGTGTCATTCGACATTCTCGGAAGAATTATTGTTTCTTAAACGACAATCCCAAGTAAAGGCCTGATGTCATACTTGTTGGATACTTGAGTCCTAAAGGGTATTACCTCGAGTACCTCGTATTTCATTTTTTTTAAATACATCATTTGGATTTTCATGCTTGTTAGATAGAAAGATACATCTCGTGTATGTATCGCCTTGTAACACCAAAAATTAATTCGTGTAAATATAAAATTTTAAATCAGAACTAAAATAATTTCATGAACAGAAACTAGTCAAATTGACGTTTTTAGTGATAATAGCAGCGATATACTCAAAATGGTGACCTCAAAAGCTATGTCAATGAATCAGTTCTGATTCAAATGAGCCATTTAAATAGATAAATATTTATTTTAATTTATAAACAATAATATAAAAAAAATTTTAAAGTCAATTCCTACTTTCTTTTCACTCTATTGCAGAAAGTCCTTTATAAATAATTTTCATTCATTTTTTTTAAGTTTATCGGGCGCCCTCTATTGGTAGATATATGCAACTTAAATCTAAAAAAAAAAAACTAAAATTAATTAATTAAATTTAATTACTGAATTAATATTTGAAAGAACTGCATTCACATTCAGTGTCATCCACTACGAGTTCAAAAAAATGTATTTGGACTCGAGTGGATGAATAAAAAGCGTTTTATGAACGATTGAAAATGTGAACAAGATATGTATAGGCAGAGTGTGAGCTAATAGAAGGAATTGAAAAATAAATAAAAACGGGATAAAAGCATATACCAATTCTAACAATGCCTAATTTCGAATTTAGGAAAATAATAGTGTTCTGAAACAAAACTGTATTTGAAAAAAAAAAAAATTCTTTCAGAGATTAAATAACCAGTAATTTATAAAGAAAACCCTTTCCCATTGTTATTTCAAAAAATTACAGCAATTGTAAGACAGGAAATACTTTTTAACATTACTTATTTGTTTAGAGAATCTCATTTAAGAAACTTCATCTGCAAACCCTCCATTCATTATCAAAATATACTGATAGTAATTTAATAAGCTTGCTATAACAATGAGGTCCTTGAAGATTTATTTTTAATGCATATTTTAGTTCTAGATCAGTTTTTAATTCCTGGTCCCCTGTTTTTAGAAATGGATATAAAGAAATATTTTTTGTTTGTTTTTGACAGCGAAATGAGGACATTTATTCTCAACTACACTATTTAAATGAGTTCAATATCCTACTGGAAAATATAAGTCAATTAAAATTATATCTTAGAGAAAGATTTAAAAGCTTCGTGCAGTTAAAGCATAAAACAAAACAAACAAAAAAAGTGAACCAAATAAATTTCAATCTCTTTTCTCAGAATTGAGGCATCCATTTTTATTTAAAAAGATGTATCGAATTTTATAATGCGCGTCCTCAAAATGTTTAATTAAGTCAACCGAAGTCTCTGATATCATCTAGCATTTACGTAAATGACACATGATGAGTGTTCTCTAAAATCTTTTTTTTCCCTACAAATGAAAAGATAGTATTCATTAGCGAGCCATTTTAAACTACATCGGCTCCTGCCTGGCGAAAAATATCTGGAATTATTTTCGATGCTGTTTCTTGTATGACTCAGGAGCAGTAACCTCATGTTTATTTTAATTAGAATATTTATGACTTCAAATTCTAGAAACTGAACATTTTATCTCTCTGTGTAATTTACATATATTAAGTGATAACAATGTCAGGCTTTTAATATGTTTATTTATGTGGCTTTTATAAATATTTCTTACATTTTTTCTTCATCTGGATACTAGTGTTTTTCTTACTTTTTTTGCGAACAGCATCATCATTATGCCTTTATATAATATTTTTAAGAAGAAAAATATAAAAGATTTTCAATCAAAACAGGAGAAAAGTGCACAGTCATTTTATCTGAATTAATCAGATTATTTTGAGTTTCCAATAAAGATTCAGAAGGAAACTGTCAAAATTCAGATTTTATTGATTTATGATGATTCTTCCTTTTTCTTGCACAATTAGCAACTCTTGGCTACTGTAATCTAATTTTATTTTTACATTTATAATGGAAGAATCTTAACTTTTATCAGAATATCAATTTGTATGTTTTAAATTTTTTTTTTTTTTATTAAGTCAAAAATGTTATATCTGGGGATTTTATTGTTAATCTTTATTGGAGAAAAAAATATATTGCATTTTACATTTTCGTTCCATTTTGCCCATTCCCCAATTCTTGCTTATTATAATGATTTAATTTTGGCTCACTTTTAAAATGGACAAATTTTAATTCATATCAGAATATCTGTTCGTGTTCATGACAATATTTCTTTTGATTAAGTCAAAACTCTCTGGTTTATTCTAGGTATTTAATAGTTGAAAGCCATGGAGAAATAAGAAAAACAAGCCATTAAATTTTCTTCAAACAATATTATTTAGTTAAACTTCACATATCATTCTCTATCAGAAACATTATTAAGACAGAAATTTTAGAGATATTATTTGAAACACTGGAAAATGTAAATCCAAACATCATAGAAACTGCTTTGCAGAAAATAGAAGCAATTCTGCAATGGATTTCTTCTCGGTGTTATATTTGTCAAAATGAATTGACACATTAGCTTGCTTAAAAATATAATATTAATCGTTACGTCGAAACCCAGGTTTCCCTGCATAGGGAGGTCAACGCCCTATGTCCAGAAAAACATCCTGTCTGTGGGGGTGTCTGGCAGGGGGTGAGCTGACGGGACAAAGAGAAAGGTTGTGTGGCAGTCTATCATCGGGTTTGATGGCTGCATAAACTAAAGGAGTTGAACTTCTGTAACCAACGAGAAAGGTTGCGCGTGGCAGTCCATCTTCGAGCTTGATGGCTGCCTAAATAAAGAAGATTAAATTTATACAGTCCATTCATTTCTTCGTGTCTGTGTCGAAGATTATTTGAGTTTATATTTGTGTGTCCAAGCTATCGAACAATCTACTTACAATTAAACTGAAAATCTCTTAACATTAAAATAATATATATATATCATCAAACCGTTTCACTTAAAAGTGAGATAACAATATCTTTGATTGTTTCATAAACAACTAATACAGATATTCTTGATTGTCTTAAAGAGTTGTATCTTAAGAATATCAGTATTAATAGCTTTATTGTCTTACACTCAAGAGCCAAAACATTATGACCACTTACATTTTGCAATGAACTCGCCTGGATGACGTGGAAGGCACGTGATCAGGTGGAAGTGGTATTTAACTGGTATTAAGTGGTGGTATTAATCCATGCCAAGGCGGGTTGAAGCTGTGTTGCACGCCAAAAGGTGGGCCAACTCGTTATTGACAGGTGATCATAATGTTTTGGCTCTTGAGTGTATAAGTTATTGATATAAATATGGTATATATATTAATCCAAGAATTTTATTCCTGATTGCCTTAATAAGTTATTGATATAGATGTCCTTAATTGCCTTTAAAAATGTCTGTTTCCTAAGGCAATCATGAATGTCTGTATTAATTGTTTTATTCTTGTTTCTTTAATAACCTATCGATACAGATATTATTGATTGCCTTTAAAAATGTTTGTTTATTAAGGCAATCATGGATGTCTGTGTTAATAGTTTTATTCTTATTTGCCTATTGAGTTATTGATGCAGATATTCTTGATTGATTTTAAAAATGTCTGTTTCTTAAACAATCAAGAATATCTGTATTAATTGTTTTTTATTTTTGGTTCCCTAATAAGCTATTAATACAGATATGTGATATAACTCACCACCCCTATTGATCCATGGCAAACGACACTCAGATGTGTAGGCAGTTATCTCTAAAAGTCCTCCAGTAAGACCATGGCCGGATTTAGATGAAAAGAGGCCCTAGGCTATTCCACTTATGAGGTCCTTTCATCTCCCATTTTTAAGTTTCTAAATTACTTATTATGTTTGTTCATGAGTCATATGTGTAGAATTTCTCCTTATTTTTTGATTCAGTGTTTTAGTGTTTACTGTTTTTAGATTGGTTTTGTCGCTCTACGGTCATCATGTGCACACTTTAGGCTAAATAGACCGGGATCTACAGTTTAAAGTGGATTCGAACCACTAACAAAACATCCATGCCACCGCCAGGATTCGAACCTGAAGCGCCTGGGATACCAAAAGCCAGAGCGCTAGCCACTTGTCCACCAGGCCGCTTACTGTTTTTAGAATAGTGTCATTCTAATTTTGCTGCCAAAGTTGAATGTAGGCCCCTCTTAATCTTGAGGCCCTAGGCTGAAGCCTAGTTAGCCTATAGGAAAATCCGGCCCTGAGTAAGGCAATGTCTTTCCCTCATATCCCATTGGAATGCTGTTTGTAGCATATATTAGTGGAATATCAAACTTGAATGACAACAAAAAATGAACACAAGATTTCAAGGCAAACAATGCATTTGCAACTCAAAGTTTTCACCCTTCCGAATTGCGCATGAGAATTTTGACATTGAAACAAAATCTTGATCTAATCTTTGAGAATCAGATTTCCAGGGAAGGGCGGGCGAGTTGCAAAGGACAGCCGAGATCCTCTTTTGTCTTTCGGGGCAATCCATCATTTTCACTTTCGAGATCTTCTCGCTCTCTTTTTTCGCGATTCAGAAAACACTCGGCTCTTATCGGCAGGTGCATTCAAGATTTTTTATTGCTTTTAATACTAATATCCGAATTCCAGCTGATCAAATTTCTGATCGAAAACGTTCAGTCTGCTAATCCGATCAAATATATATACATATATATATTTCTCTATAAATCCATATTTTTGTGTGACCTTGATACATTGTTCAAGTCCTCCATAACCTTGATATTCTTATTTCAGTATAGATTTACTTCTGTTATTTTGATTTTCAATCTTTATTAATAAATGATAAATCTTACTTTCATTTCATATTCATGGTCAACAGGAAATGGAACATCTTGTTAGGATTTCGTCAACAATTATGGACTGCAAAAGTTTTTCAAATAAATTATCAAATTTCCCACTGCAAAAAAAATATGAAATATGAAAATAAAAAACGGTGAAGAATACCTTGACGTCGGATTCCTTGCATAATCATAAAGTATGCTTTCGCAACACAGAAAATCGTATTTCGCTCGCATTTCTAATGGCCCTACGAGAAAAAAAAAAAGTTTCTTTTTGTGTATGAGTTAAAAATTCTTTAATTAATTTAATTTGTACTCTTTGTAATTAATTTTAGTTAGTTTTAATTGAAATCTGATTAATTTGATAACAACACTAACTCGTGGTAACGTGTAGTTCATTTGATGTAGGAAATTTTTTTTATAAGTCCTCATTTCAAATTCCAACATATAAATTCTGCCAGCAATGAAAAGGCAGGCATGGAAATAGAACCAGTGATTTCCAATCCTTCAAATAAAACTAATCAGTGTCGAACGATATCAGCAACACGTGCGGGATTCACATCCCTCCCCAGTTCGTGCCATATCACTTTACAGATGGGGATGAACTGCAACACTGCCGCATGAAATGGATGTCAACGCCGTTCCTTCCCCTTGCAGCAGGTTATTTTTACCTATGCAGGGGATTTCCAGAATAAGCAGGGAGATCAAGTAATCCCCGAGGGGCCATCACTCCCCGCAAACCCCCGTGGTGAATCATAAGCCAAAGTTAAACGGTTAGTCACCACAAATGCCATCGATTCAAAGCCCGACAGTAAATATTCAGAAAATGCTGACGCTGCCTTTTCGTCAAAATCCGGACGAGGATGTTTTTAAATTTCGTCGAGCAGCATTAGCAAGGAAGAAATGTCCTCGGCCACATGTTAAATAGTTTAATCCTGTCCATAGTTGTTAATGAAAGTAGTTAATATTGTTAATGACTAGCGCTGGGTGCCACAGGTTTGGGGTTCGAGTCCCGGCGGTGCCATGGACGTTTGTAGGGGTTCGAATCCACTTTAAACCGTAGGTCCCTGTCTAATATGGATTAGTTTGGTTTGGCTGGCCTCCCAGCCATTCAGGCCTCAATGTGGCTGTTGGGCGTAGTGCTGACAACCTTACCTCTGTAAAAAGGAAAACATCTCCTGTCTAGGAATCTGCCATAGACAGACGTCTTTGGTCCACCATAGGGCTGTTGCGCCAATGCTGATGAATATTGTTGATGATTAACATTGACAAAAGAGTTGTAGCATAACTAATTTCCAATTATTTTCAATGATTGAGCATATTAATAAGCTTCTATGTCGTGCCCGATGGGGCATCAACGCTAATGAGCAATCACGCTGCAGCGCGTGGTGTGGAGGGGTGTTTCAGCAGCCAGTCACGCATTCGCGCGGGAAGAGCTGAGCTTCAACATTTATTCTTCACTGCAGTCGCTAATATATATTAGATGTGTCTACTGGTACTACTGTGGAGTAAAGATTGTAAGCTTATAGCTTCGAATTTATAGCTATATTAGTTATTAAAAAGAAACTTGTAATATAGTTAAGAGAGTTTTTCAAGGCCAGAAATGTTGAGTGTGTTAGTCAGGAATTTTCTTTCTCTCCTGAACTCGTTCCATTTTTGTCTGAAAATCGAAGCATTCCTTCACATAAAAAGAAAGAAAGAAAAAAAAAAAAGCGAAGGCAACATTTACTCAAAGTTATTGCCTTCCAAAATTCCTCACCCTCCAAAAGTGTTCGATTTCAGTCCTCTCTTGTTTGCTCTGCTCATCGGAAGACACCCGCGCAAATAAGAACTGCCGATTCCCAAATTGTAACCTCACGACGTCACAATCTGTCACCTCGATGACATCCCTTCGGGGCCCCTGAGTTTTGCTCTTCTGCTTCCGACAGTCGCATTTCTTAAAGAGTCGCTCGAATAGTCTTCTCAGAAACTTCTAATTCTCCCGAGCACAGCCATTGTGAAATGTCCTGTGGAGAGCTGAACGATTTCATTTCAATTATGCTATTTACAGCTTGACAAGGATGAAATTTCCTTCTGCTCACACACACACATATATATATAAACAAAAAGGTATGTAGTCAGATGTGCCAATTAGCAGAGACTGTCGTAATTTAAGAGTGCATACTAGACATACTATATTGCAGAGTAAAGGCTCGTTCACACCGAGGCGTGAGGCGTTGAGCATGATGCGTTGACCAATCATTTGCCTCACAGCATTTGTCTGAAACCGGTTGAGATCCACCGCTTCGAGTTGCCAGCTTTCAACTCTGAAATGCTTGCCGCGTCGTGTGACTTGGATTGAGCCAATAGTAAATCTGCCGTCTGGTAGAAGTAACTGAAACTTCACTAGGCGTAAAGCGATTTCTGAAGTTTCGGTGTGAACGGGTCGAAACAATTTTCTTCCCTGCCGCGTGATGTGTCGCCGCCTCACGCCTCGGGGAACGAGCCTTAAGATTTTATATAGACTTACTATATATGCTTGTGAACAGACAAAAATATTACTATATATATAACTAATAGACTCTTTAACCCCCACCCAGATTAGTAGCACACCTGACTTTATGAAATCTTACCGCAGGCCATTTTTTTTTTTTTTTTTTACTTATTTTGTACTACTACTACTACGCCACATCACATCACTGTGCCTGGAGCTGATTTGCTCCTTTACAGTTTGGGAATGATGTGGGTGAGAAGAAGTGTAATTGGGCTCTGTGACGCTCTACGGTCATAGGCCGGGACCTACAGCTTAAAGTGGATTCCGAACCCTATAACCACTACAAACCGATACCGAGCTCCAGACCGTTAGCCACTCGGCCATCAGACCCCAACTTATTTTGTACTGCTGGTACTCAATATTTTTTATTTGCAGTGTTCATATCAATGGTTAGATATTACATAGATAGGTACATATTAGATGTATCAATGGGCGGCCTGATGTGGCCATCAATTAGGCTCTGATCTGTAGTACCACAAGCGTCTGGTTCCAATCCTGGCGGTGATGTGGATTTGTTTGTGGTTCGGAATCCACGTTAAACTGCAGGTCTCGGTCTAATAAGCTCAGAGTGTATAAAGACATGACGGTAAAGCGACAAGTCAAACCTGTACAAATGATTCTAAAATTGTTTTTTTTATCTCTTTTAAAATTTAAAACATTCAAGCAACCCCCTAATCGATGCACAAAATACAATGTTTTGTGATATCTATATTTTACTATTTAAGATATATTATTATATTTATTATTCTTTAATTGAAAAATATGAGTAAGCAATAACAGGAATTAAAAATTGAATAAAACTACTGTGGGGGAAAGTTTCGAAACAAAGGGTAAAATGAACAATAATTATAATAAGAAATTGTGTTTGTTTCTTATACCACTGGGTCGATAGCAACGTCTAGACCAAGTCTATGAACCCGTGCGGTCTCGTTGAAAGATGGGGCAGCTTATGTCATGATTTAGCACCCGTCGGTAGAAGTCTGACTTGGCTACGTGTCGCTGAAGAAGGGCCTTACGAGGAACTACTACGCATTTGTGCATCGTACGGGAGGAAGCCCGGGAAACTAACCCGACTCACGAGGCAAGAGGCTGAACATCAGAAACGCCATCGAGTCTCCTCGGTTTTTGAAACAGTGGCTACAACAACAGCGGCAGTGGATTAAACCTCATTCCTCATGCTCACTAGCGGCGCACGATGCCACTGAGCCACGGGTCGGCCATAAGAGGTTTTAATTTGAAAATGAAAAAGGGGTATTTTCAGTTTTTGGAGTGAAGTGGGGTTCTCGACCTTCTCCACTTCCACTTTACGAACTTTTTATTCTACCTTAACAACAATTTTTTTCTCTGTGATCCGATGTGTCCCGTATCTTCTTCTTTAACAGAACAGATGGCTACAAAGCAGGCAAGCGATATCAAAATAAAAATAAGATACGATAAAAAGAAAATTTCCTGTTCTTTTACGCACTATGAAGCACTATGCCCCACAAGCACTATGAATCCTGCCCGCTCAGTCGGCTAGTTTGCGGTCTGATAGCTAACTTGCTAACGCTCTGGCCGTTGGTAGCGAAGGCTTCAGGTTCGAATCCTGGCAGAGGCATGGATGTTTGTTGGTGGTTTGGAATCCACCGGTCTGACTATGAATGTGCACAAGGTGTCCGCAGAGCGACAAACGAAACCAAACCTAGTCGGTTAGTTAGCATACACCCTGTATGCTGACTTTATTTTTTAATAAGTCAAAATAATCATTGTGTACTTTTTTTCCCACAAAAGGAAAAAAACGAACAAACATTGACATGAACAAATCACACGTGCACAGCGATGACCACAATCAATGAATTTCGTGTAATCTAGATTGTTGGCAGTTCTGCATGAGATTTGAAGTGAGTGCTCCTTCTTCTTTGGCTCAACAGCTCTCCATGGTGGATCAAGGCCGTCTGTCTGCTGGCAGATTTCGGGAGAGGAGATGGTTTCTTTAGGGTTGTCGGCCCTATGCTCTACAGTCCATTAGACTTTGACCTACTGTCTAAAGTACATTCCGAATCACTACAAACATCCATTGGCACCACTGGGACTCGATCCCGAAACCCGGGGCTCCGAGTGACAGAGCGCCTTTGAATTTTTCAAGTGATTACTACAAACAGAAACACTGAATTATACGATAAAATATAAACAAACCATGAAAGGATTTTCAAATTTTAACTGATAGAGCAATTTTATTTGAAAATATTGTAAATTAAATTTATCTTAAAAATTTATATAGCATCTGAGAAACACATATTTGCTATTTTTAAATTGGAGAATGATTATTTCAACTGACAGTAGAAGTTTTGTTGTTCTTTTTGTGAAAACAAATTTAATGAATCTAGCTTTGTGGATCCTATTTTAATGAAAAGATTCAACTAAAATTCTTGTTTTGTTTCATAACTGGAGCAATCTGTGCAGCTCACAGATAATGGCCAGAGGGTGTTCTGGAAATTTATATCAAACAGAGTTCAATTCGGTTTTTATGTATTCTTTCGGGTTCATCCTGAATCACTGAAATCGCTTTATGGCAAAAAAACTAAACATGTAGGAAATTTTCAAAACAAAATGTCAGCAAAATTAAATGCACTTACCTTTTCACCTCATTAAAATACTCATTATTTTCAGAAAAGTTTAAATTTAAACGGGCTTCAAGTAAACAGTTAAGCCTTCTTCTGGCAGCATATTATGGTAATAAGAACTAAATTTCTACAAAAAAAAAAAAAAAGAAAAAAAATGCTTTTTCATCATCAATGCTTATATGAATTTGCGTTTGCTTTTTTCCTTAACCATATTTCAAGTGAACGGATACATTTAACAATCTAATGGTGCTATTTTTTAAAAAAAAGAACACTTGTACTTCATTGTAAATCTCATTTATATAAAACACATCAACATCATTTTATAAATTGTGGAAATTCTAGCCCCATGTAAATACAGAATTTTAGTTTTTTAAAAAGGCAAAATTTAGGCAATTGGCAATAAAAATAAATAATAATAAAAAAAATAATAAATTTATAATAATAAATATAAAGGCAGTTAGGGTGGTGGTCGGCGGTGCCATCGAATTGTTCAAATTTCACTGTCGTCCACTGTTTGCAGACTTTAAACTATAGGTCCTCCTCTGATATGACCGCAGAGTGACAAATTAGGATGTTGAGCTTAGGACTAACAAACCTACCCCTAATAATAATAAAAAAATTCTCATGTTTAGAATCTGGCAGAAGATTTTGGCCCACCATGTGAGCCAAATAGGCATGTGGTGGCAATAGGCCAGTAGGATGAGGATAATTGGCAACGGCCAATAGCCATGTGAGCCAAATAGGATGAAGATATAGGCACTTAAACTATGACTACTTGCTACTATACTATGACTACTTGCTACTATACTATGACTACTACTAAACTTGTTACTATGACTATTTTTAGAGGGAGTAGCGCTAGAAATTTTTCACAATGTTAAATTATGTAGCTAACTGACAGTAATACTTTTTAAAGACATACCTCAAAAGATGGTTCAAAAATCAGTGCCTTAATTGGAAAAATTGCAGGAAAAAAAGAATCAATATACAAACAAAATGAAAAAAATACAGCCATTACAGTTATATCTACAGTAACTGAAGAACTGAGGATTTTAAAACTGAAAAAGCTCGAATCGAAGAACGACTTGTGACGTCGAACTGAAAAATCTTGCGTCTAGGCCGTGGATCTTCCTGGGGATTTTCTATCCAACTTTTGGTGACATAATGTACCAAAGTTTGTACCGTAGAGCACTCTGGGTTACTCTGATTCTGGTTCATTCTAGTGCCAATAACCTCATGTCTATGACTCCGGCGTTTGGGGACTACAACAAAAATACTTCTATAATTGATTCAAAATTTGTCAACATCATTCATCTCATGTAGATAAATGACACAGTTTTTCATCAACATCATTTGGAAATAGGAAGGGAAGAAAATTTATCCTCGAAGTATTCCCTCGTCCTGTTGATGGATGAGGGGACAGTTCAAGGATACCTCAGGGTAGATAGGATTCCTTCGATTGGGTAAATAATACTTCCTGCCAACTTTGATAGATTTAGGTATTCAATATGCAATAGAACATCCGGCACTTAAGTGTGTCAAGTAATAATAAAGTATGATTAATTGATATGAAATACAATAATAAATTAACAAGCACCTCCGAAAAAGAAATTACGAAATCTTCCCTTTATTCAATTCCTTCTAATAGCTCACACTCTTCCTATATATATGTTAACATTTTCAATCGTTCATAAAATACTTTTCATTCATCCACTCGAGTTCAAGTACATTTTTTTAATTTGTAGTGGATGACACTGGATGTCAATGCAGTTTTTTCAAATATTAGTTCATTCATTAAATTTAATTAATTCATTTTAGATTTAAGTTGCATGTATCTACCCATAGATGTCGCCAGATAAATTTAAAAAAATGAATGAAAATTATTTACAAATGACTTTCTGCAATAGAGTGAAAAACAGTAGGAATTGACTTTAAATTTTTGTTTATATTACTTGTTTGGAATGCGATCAATGTGGGCGTGGAGTTTGGTCTATTCCATGAACAACTAATTCCGTAATCCGGGGAAAAATCAGGAGGTGTTGCCGTTTCTTTTCTAAACCATCAAGTTTCAGTTTTTTTCAATATTTTTAACAGGTGAGAAGTGGTATTTGTTCGTGTTTTGCGATCTAATTCTGCACATTGACGGCTTGGTGGACAGTGCTCTTGATAGTGTGGATCTGGAATGGCTTCATCCTGTGAGCCTTGACATACATCGACACCTGATTTTCGAAAATCCCTACCTACTCCACTGCTACATTGTCATTATATTTGTAGAATTATTATATAGGAATTATATCCATTAGGGTTATAACATCATATGTCCTATATCGGAATATAGGATTATACTCCATATATGAGAATATAGGATGATACTCCATAAATCGGAATATTGGATTGAACGGAATATAGGATTATACTCTATATATTGGAATGCTGGATAATACTTCATATGCTGGAATGCTGGATAATACTCCGTTATTTGAAATAGACTCCCATCACATAAAATGCTACTGTAGCTGCGGCATTCCATAACGTTTGAACGAGATGTTTCTATTGGAATTGTGTGGAAGCACAATTTAGATCAAAGAAAGGATCAAATAAAGTCATCAATATTTTTCCACCTAGTACAGACGCAATTCTTACCCAATACTGAAAACGTCTTACGTCAACAAGTTGAATTAAATTTAAATGACAACTTATTTACTTATAATGCTTTCCATTAAAAGGAACTGGAAAGGAAGGACTGAAATCGCAATAGATAATTCAGTTTTGTTTGTAGGACATAAAGGATAATTGATTGGTGCTTTTAATCCCTTGCTGTGAATGAATCCACAGATTGAAAATCGAGTTGTGTACAAAACTCTTTCTTTAATCAGGTTGTGTTTTTGAAACCACCATGATATTAGAATTTGTTTCAGCAGATACTTTTTTTGTTAATGAGATATCTTACAAAATCTGTATTTTCTCATACAGATTTCCATGGGTTACTTTTTACTTCTTTGTTAATGGTTCTATGAGATAATTTATAATATTCTTTTTTTTTTTTTCCTCCTACAAAATTTCATGATGTATGATTTACTATTTGTTCTGCGAGATAATTTGCGATGCATTTTTTTTTTTTTTTCTTCTGGTTTCTCCTACAGAATTTCCTGTTGTACATTTTACTATTTTGTTAATGGTTCTGTGAAATAATTTGCAATTTCTGTATTTCCTCAAACAGAATTTTATGTTGTATATTTTACTATTTTGTTAATGATTCTGTGAGATAATTTACAATGTTTCTTTTTTTCTACTACAGAATTTCATGTTGTACGTTGTACTATTTTGTCAATGGTTCTGTGAAATATTTTACAATGTTTCTTTTTTCTCCTACAGAATTTCATGTTGTACATTTTACTATTTTGTTAATGGCTCTATGAAGTAATCTGTAATTTCTGTATTTTCTCAAACAGAATTTCATGTTGTACATTTTACTATGTCTTTAATAGTTCTGTGAGATAATTTACAATGTTCCTTTTTTTCTCCTACAGAATTTCATGTTGTACATTTTACTATTGTTAATGGCTCTATGAAATAATTTGCAATTTCTGTATTTCCTCAAACAGAATTTCGTGTTGTACATTTTACTATTTTGTTAATGATTCTGTGTGATAATGTGATAATGTTCTGTGTGATAATTTACAATATCTTTCCGCAATTAGTTCGGAACCCTAAAATGAGTTTGTTACTTTCGATATCTCTCATTCTGCCTGTATCTATGCTGTGATGATGTCCATTTATGTAAGTGACCCTTCGGCCGATGCGCTCGCTCGGACACGCCTGGTTTCACTTTCAATCGCTGTTTGGAAAAAAAAAAAAAAAACTTTCTTTTTTTTCTCTTCCATTTTAGCGCTCTCTAACAACATCATCTCATTTAATTCCATCCTGTGGCGTGGTTCGGAGACATGTTTAGAATTCGAATCATGCTGATCAATTGCGACGCTCACGAAACCCTCTCTTTCGAATGGGCATCCTGCGCTGACGTTTCTTTTAAATGGGTAAAGAAAGGCAGCCTGTGTTTCGAATCCACTCTGCAATGGAGGGTAATGGACGAAGGGATGCACAAAATGTATAATTAAGATAAGGATGAACAAGTAATATGAAAAAAAAAATTTGAAAGTCAATTCCTACTTTTTGTTCACTACATTGCAGAAAGTCCTTTATAAATATTTTTCATTCATTTTTTAAAGTATCTACGGGTAGATATATGCAACTTAAATCTAAAAAAAAAAAAAAACTAAAAATGAATGAATTAAATTTAATTACTGATTTAATATTTGAAAAAACTGTATTCACATCCAGCGTCATCCACTACAAGTTAAAAAGAAATGTATTTGAACTGGAGTGAATGAATAAGAAGTATTTTATTAAGGATTGAAAATTTGAACGAGATATATATAGGGAGAGTGTGAGCTAATAGAAGGGATTGAAAAAGGTGGATACTTTTGTTATTATATAACATTTTGCTGCATTGTTAAGGATTCCATGAGATATTTTACGTGTCGCTCTTCACATACAGAATTGGATTATTTACATTTTGCTATCTTGTTTATGAGCCGTGAGACAATTTACAATGTTTGTCTATTTTCTCATCCATTCACTACTTTGTTAATGATTTTTTCGAGAATTTATAATGATTGTACTTTCTGATACAGAATTCCCTGATATACAATTTATTACTATTTTAATTGTTTTGGAAGATTATTTACAATGTTTCTATTTTCTCATACAGAATTTCATGATCTACAACATGAATGGCTTGAAATTTGTACATGAATTGCTATAAATATTGCTAATATTATACATGAATTGCTACAAATATTGCTAATATTGCACTTGAATTTCTACAAATATTGCTAATATTAAACACGAATGGCTTGAAATTTATACTTAATTGCTACACTAGATAAAAAAGCAAAACTTATTGATTCTAATACACAGTTTCGAAAAAGTAGTTGAAAAGTAATGTTTCTGAAACAAATTATATTTGAAAAAAAAATCGAATTTTTAAAGGGGTTAAAAAAATAATAACTCGAGCATGACAGCACTCTTTAGCATCGTAGACTAAACTTTTCTTTCAGTTCCAAACATCCCAAACGATGCACGTGCCCATTCGCGGTCTGAAAAGCATCCTCTTGCAGACGATACAGAAACAGAAAGAAAGAAGGAAAAGAAACCGCTGCAAGGGATACACACCCGTGAGTCACGAGAAAGCCAACGTTTGAAAGCGAGAGTGTTTTCGTTCGGGCCGACCAAACATCCATATTTAGAAGGAGGCCTCTCTCTCTCTCTCTTATTTATAGCACTTTCCGCACGAGACCCGAGAGAGTGTCAACCGCAAAATACGAGCCCTCTTTCCCCAGCCCGCGGAAATCACGCCGGATGGGTGCGTTGACATCGTCTCTATCGGCCATCGGACAGACGCGCATTCAGCGTCTTCTATCGACAAATTTATGAGAATAACAAAGAGCCAAGAGAAGTTCGGCACCTTTTTATAAGTCGACACTGTTAAAATGGCCTTCTTCGATGTATTTTTTTTTCAATTCCTCCTATTAGCTCACACTCTCCCTATATGTATCTTGTTCAAATTTTCAATCATTCATGAAACACTTTTCGTTCATCCACTCCAGTTCAAATGCATTTTTTATGAACTTGTAGTGGAGGACACTGGATGTTGATGCAGTTTTTTCAAATATTAATTCATTCATTAAATTTAATAAATTCATTTTAGTTTTTTTTTTAGATTTAAGTTGCATATATCTACCCATAGAGCCCGATAAACTTAAAAAAATGAATGAAAATTTTTCTGCAATAGAGTGAAAAAAAGTAGGAATTGACTTTAATTTTTTTTTATATTACTTGTTTTTTTTAAAAAAAGTGCTATAATAAGAAGATTGGCAAATTGTTGTACATTCAATAACCATTCTATTTTACACATAAGTGACGGTCCGACACCTTCTGTATATTCCAGTGGTTCTCAAACTTTTTGAGGCTTGCTTTGGTTTGTCGCTCTACGATCATCTAGTGCACACGAGGGCTGAACAGGCAGGAACCTACAGTTCAAAGTGGATTCTGAACCACTTACAAACTTCTATGCCACAGCCAGGATTCGAACATGAAGCCTGGGATACCAAAGGCCAGAACGTCATACTTTTGGAAGTAGGAGAGCATTTAAAATCCTACAAATAATTACATGTGTACTACACGCAAAATTATGAGGAATATATTATGATGGTTCAATCATATATTATGGGGACTGATGGCCGAGTGACTAGCTCTCGGTGCCACAGGTTTCGGGTTCTAGTCCCAGATGTTCGATGTGCCCAGATGTTCGATGCCATGGATGGATTCTAGTGGTTCGGAATCCACTTTAAACCGTAGGTCCCTGTCTAATGTGACTGTATGAGTTTTGGGAGTAGGGCTGACAACCCTACATCGTAAAATGAAAATATCCCCTGTCTTGAAATTTGCCAATAGGCAGACGACCTCGGCTCATCATGGGGTTGTTGCGCAACTGATGATGATGATAAATCATATATTACAGGAAAAAAAAAAAACAATGCGAAGAAGTAATAAATAAAACGCACCCCAAGTTTATTTATTCTTCTGTTTATGAGCCTGAAGTGTTCTAGCGATATTATATATATATATATATATATATATATATATAATATCGTGTGTATATATATATATAATATCGTGTGTATATATATATATAATATCGTGTGTATATATATATATATATGTATATATATATATATATATATATATATACAGTCGAGTCACATTAATGTGACCACCCGTCAAAAGCCAGAATAACCACCTTTGACAGAGCGGCTTATAAAATTCGATTATAAATAAATACAATGATTGAAATGCTTTCCGATGCCCTAGGACAACATCCTTTATAAACACTCCACTGCAATGTGCTGCCACCTGCCACTTGTGATGGGTTATTTCACGTTGACGTCGAAAGTAGGGGGTGGTCACATCAATGTGACTGGACTTTGTATATATATATTATTTATATATATATATACACTATCTGGAAGAAAGTGACGGGACGCCCCTCGAAAAGTAGAAAAGTCGATAATACAGCTAACACATGCGCAATAATAGGTATCACGTGTCAGCCATATCCTATAAATACTCTGTGGAGTCGACTAGAGTTGTTTTTTTGTCAAGATGGAATAGTTGTCCACGTTGTTTTGTCCACGGGAAGAGTTGTCTGAGTTCGAGAAAGGTGTGTTGGTTGGATTGCATCTTGCCAAGGTGTCAATTAGGGAGATATCCCGTCTGCCGTTGTTGGTGTTGCCGTTTCGACCAAGGTGTTGCCGTTTCGACCAAGACTCTTCGTATCGCGGCCCATAAGTTAGATTACACTGGACATTCGGCGGCCCATAAGCCTCTGATTACGAAAACCAACAAGAAAGCGCGCCTTCGATGGGCCAAAGACCACCGTACTTGGACTCTGGATGACTGGAAACGCGTCCTTTGGAGTGACGAGTCACGATTTACCCTTTTCCGTTCCGATGGACGTGTTTGGGTATGGCGTTTACCAGGAGAACGACTTTTGCCCGAGTGTGTCGTCCCAACTGTAAAGTTTGGTGGAGGAGGATTGATGGTATGGGCCTGTTTCTCCTGGTATGGAGCTGGCCCACTGGTGAAGGTTGAAGGTGCGATGAATGCCGATAGATACTGTGATATTCTCGACAATCATACCCTTCCTACCTTGTGGGCAACGTACGGTACGGATGATTGCTGGTATCAAGACGACAACGCAACATGCCATGTTGCAAGGAGGACTCTTGATTGGTATGCGAACAACAACGTTAAACGCATGGAGTGGCCGGCGCAGAGCCCTGATCTTAACCCAATTGAACATCTCTGGGACGAATTGGACCGTCGGTTGAGGGCCTGCACCCCACTCCCCAAAAGCAAGCCTGAACTATGGAACTTCCTGTTAAACATTTGGAAGGAAATTCCTCTTGCCACTATGGCTAATTTAGTGGAAAGCATGCCCATGAGGGTTGCAGCTGTGATCGCAGTCAAAGGAGGCCCTACCTATTAATTTTAATAAATATGCGTTTATGTCGTTATAGTGTCGTGTCCCGTCATTTTCTTCCACATTGTGTATATATTACTTTTTATTTATATAAAAAATATTTTTTTAAATATTTTTGACACATATTTCTCTCGAATACACAGGGAGCACCCGGAAGTCACATAGTGCTCCCTGGCGCAATATTTGAGAACCAACCTATAAAAATAATGTTAAAATGGCCATTTTGATGTACAATCGAAAAAAAAAGAAGAAAAAAATTGGGCATCCTTAATTTCATCATCATTAGATCTTCACATAAGAGGTAGGATTGGAAATGACTCGAAGAGTAACTTATGGTGAGATACAGTTGATTAAAATATTAACTGCTTGTTCCAAATTTTTCCATTACGTTACCGTTTTACAAAATCAAAAACATAATTTTAGTCATATTTTTGGGTATATCTTTAAAAATATTAAGTTTTAAATATTCTTAAGAAAAAAAAAACCTTTTTTTTAGCATACTAATGTGTTTATGCTGTTGGTTTTCTAGCGTAGTCAACCCTTAAATTTTAATTAAAAAAATGTTTTGAAAAGTTTACGAGAAATTCAAGAAAATGTTAATGAGGAACCCGTTCACAAATAAAAATAAAATAATTATTATAGATCTGTTTTTGCCTAAACGACCAAGGGAAATTTAACAAAGAAATAGTTTAATTTGTTTGGTTTAAATTGTCTTTTAATTAAATTTCTATGCATTTAAATAAAT
Source organism: Caerostris extrusa (assembly GCA_021605095.1). Classification (NCBI taxonomy): domain Eukaryota; kingdom Metazoa; phylum Arthropoda; class Arachnida; order Araneae; family Araneidae; genus Caerostris; species Caerostris extrusa. Next base: position 62,989 of record BPLR01014476.1, read on the forward strand.
TTTAACATTTAAAAATATTTATTATATTTTTGGAAAATAATGTAGTTTCTACATTTTTTGAAACGAAAAAATAATCATAATTCGACTTCATAAAATATTAATAAATAAAACTAAAAACTCATGAATAATTTCTAAAGTGCATATTTAATGCTTTCAATAAATATTTAAATAAAAAAATTTATTTATCATTCGCTTTATTAAAGATATTTGAATTTTTTTTTCTAAATCAGGGCTGTGTATATCTTTGATATCACAAAAAATGTATTGCACTTATAAAAAAATTTTCTAATGTTATATTTAAAAAATATTAAAATGATCTTTAAAACTGTTCGCCTATTTTACAAAGTTATAGGTAGTATAGCTTTGTTTTACATAATTTGCATATAATTGTTTTTATTTATAATTTACAATATTTTCATGCATTTGTCTAATATTATGTGTATTTATCGCAGCATAAAATTCATTTACATAGATATGATTTGGTAATTTCAGTTACAATAAACATCATAAAATGTTTTATTTATGATGCGTTGACAAAAAATAAAAATAAAAATTATTTGAGTTTATTTATTTCAGATTTTTTTTGAGAAAAGTTAAAATATAATTTTGTTAAAATCAGTGGTATTCACACATTTTTATACCGAGCAACAACGAAAGCTTCATTCCTGTTAGTACATCGACGGATGATAATTGGAGGTAATTATATGGTGTAAATTTTAATTGCAAAGACAAAGACTCAAAAACTCTAAAAATCATACTCCATAATTTCTCTACTTCGTTTTTATATGTGTGGCAACACTCTTTATGACACAAAAAAATTCGTTCGTTCACGGGAATTGTGTTCTTTGCTTCTGTATCATCGTCAGAGGAGGACTCCCTGGCGAGAGTTGAAAACGCTATGAGTAGTGTGTTCTGTTGGTTAACCCTATATAATTCTGTGTAGAAATCACTAAATGAAAATGCGGAGCTTAAAACACTAGATGCATCCCCCAGACGAGGAAGACCCTAAAATTGTGAAAAAACACAACACTAGCACCTTTATAGCCTCCTACCAGGTGCATCCCCCCGAAACAATAGGATGGATCTGTTACCAACACATCGTCCAAATCTCCAACATCTCCAACACATCGTCTAAATCTACCTATTCATATAGATTTGCAATTAAAGTGATTAAAATGGCATTACCTGAAGAAATATGGAATAAAGCCTTTTTATTTTGTTTCTTTGATATATTCAATAAAATTTTATAAAAAAATTTGTTTGTTTCAATTGAAATCTCATATTGAATATTTCATAAGTGTATGATTTTCTCATTTTGAAAGGGGTGAAAGTCCATTGGGGGACATCCAAAGTATAAATTTCTTTTAACTAATACTTTAAGGGTGATAAAATCAAGTTAAGATTTAAAAAAAAAAAAAAAAAAACATAAAATGAGAGTATTAACATAGAACAATAATTTTCGAATCCTTTTAGTGCAAACTCTTCAATATATCCTTATAACATAAAATGGACTTACACCACTTTCAAAAGAAAACGGTTCATATATATATATATATATATATATATATATATATATATATATATATATATATATATATATATATATATATATATATATATATAAATAGAGAGAGAGAGAGAGTACTTTTGTGCTTTTTACAAATATATGAGTTTAAAAAAGCCATTAAATTCGGTTTTCAAACGCTTTCTAAATCCACCATAGAAAAAATATAGTTTATAATATTACGATAAAAAAGCCCGATCCGGGGATCAGTGGCAACGTGTATGAGCATGAGGACTGAGGTTCAACCCGCTGGCGACATTGTTGTAGACACTGTTTCAAAAATGAGGGGACTCGATGACGTTTGTGATGTTGAGCATCTTGCCTTGTGAGTCAGACTACCTTCTGGTAGTTTTCCCGTGCTTTCTTCCATAAAATAGGCAAATGCGAGATAGTTGCATCCTAAAATTCCACACAGAAGGCACTGCAGAAGGCAGAAGTCTACCTACGGGTGCCCCACCACAACAGAAGCTGTCACTCCTTCCATGAGACCACACAGGTTCTTGGACTTGATCTAGATATCGCTGTCCACCAAGTCGGATAAGGAAAAAAAGTTTAGATTTGTTCAATCTGTCTCATTTCCCGTCATCCATGAGTAGGCCATTCATGGGATGTCCATCTCCAAGCCGCCGGACACTGAGGATGAGTTACAACAACGATAAGAAATCAGAAGTTGGTATAAAAAAAAAAAATTTGACTCGAGATTTCTCGATTCCTCACCTCTGTGAGACTCGAGCCTGGAACTATTTTTAGAAAATAAAACTCCTCAAATTATCTAGCTATCTTGCATCTCTATTGAGTGTTTGCACATTTATTTCCATCCTTACCTAAATCTAACGAATTCTTTTTCACGAAACAATTTCGTTTCTATTTCGGTGGCGATTCGATTTCATTAAGGATAAAAATTCCTACAGAAGCTGGTTGGTTGGTGGGGTTTAATGGCACAAGAGCCAGATTTGGCTATGCTGCGCCAAACGACAGTACTTTTTAAATTCTTGTGAAATATGAAATTGTTAAAAACTGAAATGTCTGTTGCTAGAACAAAATGTCTGTTGTTAGGTAAAATTCAATAAGTAAAATAGGACAAATAATGAATTAAAATTCGTATAGAATCTATTAAAAGTAGTGCTGTGAAACATTGTCAATTAAAAGAAAGTGAAATACGCTGACGAAATCAAGATAAAATGGTGCAAAACAGAAATTTCATATAAAAGGCATAAAACCAATCTTTGAAAGAAATAAAAATAGATTAGCATGGGGGATCCCACAGAAGCGGATTCTTTTTCAGCAGGAGATCTTGGTCCCATTACCAAACATCTATCAACAGAGCATCGCTTCGCAAAGACTGTTGTCACGATTCCTTCCCCAAGTAGGAAGCATCGGCCATCATTTCGCTTAACAATTTTTGGCCGTTTAAGAAAGAAGATGGGAAATATTGAGAAATTCGGTAGAACCTCTTTTTTTCAATTCCTTCTATTAGCTCACACTCACCCTATCTATATCTTGTTTACATTTCCAATCATTAATAAAATACTTTTGATTCATCCACTCGAATGCATTTTTTGAACTTGTAGTGGATGACACTGGATGTGAATACAGTTTTTCAAATATTAATTCAGTCATTAAATTTAATTCATTCATTTTTGTTTTCTTTAGATTTAAGTTGCCTATATCTACCAATAGAAGGCACCAGTTAAACTTAAAAAAAAAAATGAATGAAAATTATTATAAAAGACTTTCTACAATAGAAGGAAAAAAAAAGTAGGATTTGACTTTAAAAATTTTTTTTACATAATACTTGCTCTCGAAACAATTTAGTTTCTATTTCGGTGGCGATTCGATTTCATTAAGGATAAAAAAAAATCTCACAGAAGCGGATTCTTTTTCAGCAAGAAAACTTGGTTCCATTACCAAACATCTAACATATCACCAAAACATCGCTTAAACACTTCGCAAAAACTGTTGTCACAATTCCTTCCCCAAGCAGGAATCATCGGCCATCATTTCCCTTAACACTTTTGGGCGTTTAAAAAAAGAAAAATATGAGAGGTGAGATATTGAGAAATTCGGTGGAATCTCTTTTCTGTTGTTATTCTCTGAAAACAAAACAAGTAATATAAAAAAAAAAAAAAAATTAAAGTCAATTCCTACTTTTTTTTCACTATTGCAGAAAATCCTTTATAAATAATTTTCATTCATTTTTTAAGTTCATCTGGCGCCCTCTATGGGTAGATACATGCAACAAATCTGAAGAAAACTATAATTACTGAATGAATATTTGAAAAACTGTATTAACATCCAGTGTTATCCACTACAAGTTAAAAAAAATGCATTCAGTGGATGAATAAAAAGTGTTTCATGAACGATTGAAAATTTGAACAAGATATATATACTCCTCAAATTATCTAGCTATCTTGCATCTCTATTGAGTTCTATTGAAAGCACATTTATTTCTATTCTCTATTGAAAGCACATTTATTTCTATTCTCTATTGAAAGCACATTTATTTCCATCCTTACCTAAATCTAATGAATTCTTTTTCGCGAAACAATTTCATTCGATTTCATTAAGGATAAAAAAAAAAAAAAAAAAATCCCACAGAAGCGGATTCTTTTTCAGCAGGAGATCTTGGCCCCATTACCAAACATTCATCACCAGAGCAATCGCTTCGCAAAAACTGTTGTCACGATTCTTCCCCCAAACAATTTTTAACACTTTTGGCCCTTACAAGAAAAAAGATGGGAAGGTGAGATATTGAGAAATTCGGTGGAACCTCTTTGTTGCTGTTATTCTCTGAAAACAAAGAAAAAAAGGGGGATTAATGGCGAAAAAAATTCGAGGCATTAAAAAGCAGCCAGCCACAAAAGGTGGTTTCCAATAAAGAAAAAGGCAGCGTGAATTACCGCAACGCCTTTCTGGCCCCATCCTAAAAGGGTTCTGCCGATTAACGTGGAGATCTTCAGGAAACGTGCTGCTCTAAAAATAGCGAAGGTCCTTAAGAAGGCGTTTCTTCCCTCCTTTGAGGAAGATTTTTTTTTTTCTTTCCCCATTAAGCGTGATTGGATCTGTTGCTGAAGAAATTATTTCTGGATCAAACTCTAATGTGATTCTCGGCTTTAATGTTTTTTTTTTTTAAAGAAATACATTTTAAAATTTTCTTGATAGATTTTTATTTAAAGAAATATAGTTGTTTATTTATATTTCTCAGGAAAATCTCATTCGTAACTAAAATAAATCATTTTACAGTCAAATTGTATTTATTTTTGCTGACTTATTCATGTGATTTTCCTTATGCAGCCTATTTGGAAGAAAAAAAAAGCTGTCTATAAAATAATAAATTTCCTTCAAATTATTAATAATAATAATAATAATAATAATAATAATAATTTGAATGAAAAGCAAAGAAAACTAAAGAATATCTGTTTTGGGGGATTGTTATTCCCCACATATAAATGGATAAGTAAAAAAAATAACTTAAGAAATAACTTTCTTAATCTTAAGATGGTCTAGTGACTGGCCCCACAAGTCTTGGATCGAAATCTATCATTAGGCAGTCGGCCTTGACTAAGTCGGCCCTAACTGTGGGGTTGTTGCTCCATTGAAGAAGTAGAATATACATATATAAAGATGTCCAAAGGTCATAAATGCATTTGCATCAATCATGATGTGTGGTACAGCACGCGTTGCATCAGAATCATGAGAGTGAACTGTGATTTGACTTCTCTGATGGCGTGTCGCTGAATCCAAAAGGAAGAAAAATTATTAACGTCAACAATCAGGTATTTCTGAAACTCAAATGCAGGCCAATTCTTCCTGAAAGCGTTAGAGGATAGTCCTGTTTCTCACCCTTCCCGTTTCTAATCATGTTAAACTGTAAGATTGCAAAAGTGCTTTTTAAAAAATAATTTAAATTTTACTTAATCTTAATATTGCAGAAGAAAAAAAGAAAAGAAATTACTTATATATTACGAATCTCCTAAATATATAAAAAATATACTAAGAAATAATATACTGATATAACTTGATGTAAATTGAACTTGATGTAAATTAAATTCCTTAGAAACACACATATTTCTGAAGTAAAGTAAATTGCGCAGGGAACGTGAAAAGAAAATAACCTATAAAAAAATAATAAGAAGCATTAATTTATTCTATTTTAACGATGATGTGTTTGAAAATCTGAATAAGTATGTTTTAAATTTTGTAATAATAAGGCAGGTGTAGTTTAAGGAATAAACACTGTTTGGTAAAACTAAAGAGGAAACTAAAAATAAAAATTAATTGGAGACAAGGCAGATATTCGAAAATTAACGAGCCAGGGGTTAAAATAATGAACCACTAAAAGGTAAATATTTCTTCCCTGACACGAAACAAAACTGAATCTGCGGTAATGATGTCTTTCAATATAACCTCTGACCATCCAAAGATAACTGAACATTTATCCAGCATTTTATTTTTCTTTTTTTCTGAATCCTGTCCGCGAATGGACTAAGCATCAACATCTGGCGACTTGTATGACCCGAAGGCCAATAAAAACCGGGTCCATCGGTCATGTTTTTCCTAGAATTTTCCATGGTCAAAGACAGACCGTGGATACAATTAGCTTTCCTTTATGCCACGCCTTGCAGGTGTTAAAATGTGCGCATCACAAAACTATAAGTTTCCCTTTTTTTCTTTTGAAATTTCTTTTATTTATTTTTCAATTCCTTCTATTATTTTCATTCTATTCACGCTCTCCTATATATATCTTGTTCACATTTTCAATCTTTCATAAAATACTTCTAATTCATCCACTCAAGTTCACACACATTTTTTTAAATTTGTAGGGGATGACACTAGATGTGAATACAGTTTTTCAAATATTAAATCAGTAATTAAATTTAATTAATTAATTATAGTTCTTTTTAGATTTAAGTTGCATATATCCTCCAATAGATCCTCCGTCAGATAAACTTAAAAAAAATGAATGAAAATTATTTATAAAGGACTTTCTGCAATAGAGTGGAAAAAAAGGAGGAATTGACTTTAAAAAAAACTGTTTTTGTTGAATTGTTTTGTTGTTTAAATTGATGTTTAAAAACAAAGATCAGGATAAATGGATTTGAAACGAAGAAAAGTTATGTCAAAAAAAAAAAAAAAAAATTCTAAAAGTCACGATTTTTAAATAAATTTCTTGATATAAGAATGTTAATGGGCTAACAAATTTTTTAAAATTTTGGAAACCTTTTTCTCCTCATATCCTAGCATAATATTAAAACAACTCACTCATGAGTCACTAAATATCTGTTTTAGACTAATTAAAATTAAAAAAAAACCGAACATCCTACAAGAACAACATGAAAAAGAATATCATCTTACAGTGTCTTCTATTGTCTCACAATAGACATCCTTATACCAGTTTTTTTTTAAAACATAACGCCTGAATGTGAGAACAAAACCTCAAAGATTCTCTTCGTCTGTTCTGTTTTATATATATACATATATATTTAGATACTTTATGCATACTTCCACCCGTGAGTGCGACTGCGGCGGGAAAAAATGTTCCGGAACAATGGACCCTGTTCGAAATCGTCTCTTTTGGCGGGTAAACATTTCCTGGAAGGGACGAGCCCATCACGACTTGTGGCAGATGTGTTACTTACAAGGTGTGAGGAAGTTCCGATAGAGATCGAGTCTCCAAGTTCCAGAACTTGGTCAGAGGTGTGAATTCATGCACCCTGATCTCATTATGGAAGGTTCTATTTTGAGTTATTTCTTTCGATGGAATGTTCTCCCACTCCAGTTCTCACCTCTCTTCGAATCAACTTCATGGCGTTCTTTAACCCCAAAAGTAGATTAGGGTCGCCCTTTACAGAAAAAATGCCTTAAAGGTCAGTTTTAAAAATTCTAGTTCCACCAAAAATAAACTTGCATGCATTAAGTTTGTTTGTAAACTTTATCAGAAGGATTCCTTCATGGAATTCTTTTTTGGAATACTTTTTGTGAAGAACAGAAATCTGATGAAAATAAACAACAGCGTGGAAATACAATTTTATTTTCCTGAGTGCAATGACTGTTGCCAATGGAATATGTATATTGACTTACTTGGTGTATGATATGTGAGTAAATATGGGTAAATTGAAAAATTCAGATGCATCTTCTGACCTTATGATAATGCTCGAAGTCTTGAAAGGTGACTGCATTATCTTTCTTCAGATAGCGACCTACATTATCTTAAATTACAATATTTACGAAGCAAATATCATAAGTTAAAAGGAAATAATATCAGTGTTGGCATACAATGAGTTCTTAATTTAAATTTTGTGGAATTTTTGCAATACATTAAATTTAGTAATAGAATACATTAAACAAAATTCAAATACATTAAATACAATAATTCGCCTTAAACATTAAATGGTTTTCAGTTATAATTATTTTAATTCAAAAAATCTACCGAATACATACAGAAAATATGCGGAATTTTTATGTATCTTAATCAATAAGATGCCTGAAGACGTTATACATCTCATGATGCGCCGGCGCATGCGTATTATAAATATATGCGTATAAATAAATATATAAATGTATAAAAGTACGACTATACAAATATAAACAGGCTTATAATATTCTGGAATGGAAAATTATCTTATGTCCCTGAAAAGCTTGAATACTGCAACAGAAGGTAACAAATTAATTAAATATATTTTTATTTGTGTATTACTTTTTTAAGAAGAAATAAACTGTTCTCTCTATTTTTTTCTAAAAAAATTTTGCCACTCAGTAATTCATTTTTTTCTCTGATTTTTATTTTTTATTCGGTGCGTACCGAAATACAAAAAAAAAAAATTCTTATTAATTATTTTTCAATTAAAATAAAAATGATTTTTTTTTTTTAAATTGCGCGTTCGAACTATTTTTTCCAAAAAATTCGTCTGCAAAAGAATTACGAACGAGAAATGACGTCATAGTTCATTACGTCACGAATGAAAACTATGTTATAGTTATTATTCCTTTTATTCAATTCCTTCTATTAGCTCACACTCTCCCTATATATATCTTGTTCACATTTCCAATCGTCAATAAAATACTTTTTATCCCTCCACTCGAGTTCAAATAAGTTTTTTTAAATTTGTAATGGATGACACTGGATGTGAATACAGTGTCCTTCTTATGTCCGTATTTTGAAATAAGTTGAATCCATTAGAAACAGATGAATTATTATTATTGTTTTTAAATTTTAAAAATGTACTTCACAGTTAATGTGAAAATTCTACTTTTGGGTGAAATTTATTGAATGTGTTTATTATTTAAAAATAATATTGTTTTTTTTTATCAGTCATTTACATAAAAATCCCAAATGATTATTGATTACAAATGACAGCATTTTCTGTATTTTTGTTGAACCATTATTTATTTTCTTTAAATTTCATGTTTTTAGAAGTATTTTATATAATTATTTACTGTATTAAATTTACGATTAAATAGTTGTAAAGTTGAATTAAGGATTATATGAGCCTTTCCATAATCTTGAATGAGGAAATGCTATTTTATTTTATTTATTTATATATTTTTTGTTTGTCCCCTGATTTCTTTGCACTTTTCGTTGATATGTTTTTAAAATTAAATTAATAACAGAAAAACAATATATTCACACTTCACTGAAGCTGGCCGACGGTCACCTCGTATTAGCGAATCTAATAACAAATATTGCTGAAAAAAAGCAAATATGAAAATATGAACTTACACTGACGGAAAAAAATCCCAACACCAAGAAAGACTTGTGTTAGATAAACGAATTTTGGTAGGCGCGTTTATGCATCTGAAAGATGACGTCAATTCAATTTTCGAGCTTTTCGCATCGCACTATAGTAGTGCCACTCGGAACATGCAAATCAGGTTTGCTTTTAATGCGTGCTGTAAAGTTCGTGAGCATTATTGAGCTTTGAAATTTGACGCATTGAGTTGATATTAGCCAAGAATACCTTTAAGAAGACGAAGAAGCCACTATCAACAGATCACCGATTTTGAACGAGGGCGTTTAATAGGGCTACGAGACACACACACACACTGGACCTAGACCTGGAGTCATGGTCTGGGGAGTAATTTCCTATGACAGCAGGAGCACTCTCGGGGTTATCCCCACACACACCGACTGCAAATTTGTACGTCAGTCTGGTAATTCAACCTGTAGTGCTGCCATTCACGAATAGCATTGTAGGGGAGTTTTCAAGAGGATAACGCTCGCTCTCATACCGCTGTTAAAACGCAACGTGCTTTACAAAGTGTCAACATGTTACCTTGGCCTACGAGATCACCAGATTTGTCTCCAATTGAGCACGTATGGAATATCGTTGGACGACAACTCCAGCATCATTCGCAGCCAGCCCTGACCGTCCCAGTATTGACAAAACAAGTACAACAAGCATGGAACTCCATACCGCAAAATGACATTCGGCACCTGTATGATACAATGTATGCAAATTTGCAGGCTTGCATTCAAATTTCGGAGCTTAAATCGGCTATTAATGTAACAGCATTTTACATTTGAAATGCATTTTCTTGATGTTAAATTAACCCGTGATCTTTAAAATTTAATCAATTTAAGTTAACTAGACAAATGCATTGTTAGAATTTCATTACGCTACAATAATTTTTTTCTTCGCGCTGGGATTTTTTCTTCCCGTCAGTGTATTTGAAATATAAACTGCCAGATTCCAAAATGTGCGCTTCCACATTAGTCAACTTAGATCGGAAAAATAAGCAAACTTTTAAAGCAGATCCAGATTTACTGCTGTCATAATATTTTATTCTGAGCGCCATACATCATTCTAAACAAACGTTAAAACCCCAAACAGTGACACATTCTTTCACGAACATTACTCTTCAAAAATATATTTAGAAAGTTCAACGTGGAGTTCACGCTACATGTCAATAAATCAGGTTTGCACGCGCGTCCACCAAATAGAAAAGGACCAGAAATTCTAAGAAATAGTATTCTATCGCTTTAATGGCTATATTTTTGATGACATTTGTAATTTTATTTTAGTATAAATAAACCTATTTTTGTATTGTGATTCATAAATATATATTTAATTTGCATTCTAAAAAAATAATAATAAATAAAAAAAAAAAAAAAAACAGCTGGATTGTAAAAAAAATGAATACCCTATTTCAAAGGTTTGAGAATATATCTTACTTTAATTTAGCTGTAAATGATAAGAAAAAAAAAAAAAAAAAAAAAAAAAAAAAAACGCCCGACTCGTGGCTCGGTGGCAACGCGCATCGCTGGTGAACATAAGGGCAGAGGTTCCATCCGTTGGCAACGTTTTTGTAGATACTTTTCAAAAAACGAGGAGGTTTCATGGCGTTTGGGATGTTCAGCTCGTGAGTTAGACTGCTTATTTGGAGTTTTCGGGTTTTCTCCCATACGATTAGCAGATGGGGGCGGGGCAGTTCCCCTAAACGTCCTCCTGGAAGGCACTTCCCTCACTTTCTTCAGCAACACGGAGCCCAGTCAAACTACTACCTACGAGTGCACCATCACAACAGAAGCAGCCCTTCCCCGCACCCCATCCATAAGACCCCACGTCTTATGGAAGGGGGTGGAAGAACTTGAACTTCTTCTAGATCTTCTTCTTGTTCTTCTAGATCTTCTTCTTCTTCTTGAACTTGGTCTAGATGTTACTATCTATCAAATGGAATAATATACAACAACAACAACGAAAAAAGCATTCGAGATCAAATTCTGCATGAACCATACAGTGTGAGCCAGAGTAGTGTGTTCTGTTGGTTCACCCTATACAATGCTGCGTAAAACATCACTAAATGAAAATGCGCAGTTTAAAACACTAGATGTATTCCCCAGACGCGGAAGACCTCGAACATTTGATACATATAATACTAGCACCTTCATGTCAGGTCCATCCCACCCGAAAAATTTCAATGATAGGACGGATCTATGATATTATTCTATCTATATCTATGATATTATTATACTTATATTCCTCCAATTCATAGTGACTTTTTCAAAATTTCTCACAATGATAATAATTAAAAATGTCACATTTATTATAAATTTGTAATTAAAGCAATACTTGAAGAAATATTGAAATAAAGCCTTTTATTTATTTATTTATTTTTTGCCCTATTTAAAGAAAATTCATTAAAAAAAATGGGTTCGATTCAATTAATATCCCATATTCAATATTTCATAGGTGCACATTTTCACATTTTGAAAGTGGTACCATTGGAAGTTCTCCAAAGTACATGTTCGATAGCTCGGACACACAAATAAACTCAAGTAAAAAACGTGGACTGTATTAATTAATCTCTTTTATTTAGGCAGCCATCAAGCTCGAAGATGGACTGTCACACGCAACCTTTCTCGTTGGTTACACTTATTGGACTCTTTTACTTATGCAGCCATCAAGCTCGAAGATGCACTGCCACACGACCATTCTCTTTGGTCGTAGTTGTTCAACTCATTTAGTTTATGCAGCCATCAAGCTCGAAGATGCACTGCTCACACAACCTTTCTCTTTGGTCGCTGAGTTTCAACTCCTTCTTACACTCTTTTTCTCTCTCCCGTCACCTCACCCCCTGCCAGACACCCCACAGACAGGATGTTTTTCTGGACATAGGGCGTTGACCTCCCCATGCAGGGGAACCTGGGTTTTTCGACGTAACATACCGCCACCCATTGATATGTTTACTAAACATTCTATAATATACAATAAATCATTCTAACATACAAAATTAACAATTCTAAACATATAATAAGCCATTGAAAAAATGAATATATATATATGCATACATTGTACTAAATTTAAACAAATTACAAACATAATACCATGAATATAAACAAAAGTACTCTAAAAGGAAATTACTCTGGCATAGGCAAAAACACACCTTTGATACTGGTCTCTTAAAAATTCCACTCTGGGTTTTTATATTAAGCACTCTGATTTTATTATCAACACCATAATGAATATCAATTATTCTGCCTAGAGACCATTTGTAAGTAGGTAAATTATCATCAACCAATAGCACTAAATCACCAATGTTTACATTGTCTTTTTCAAAAGACCCATTTATTTCTTTGTTGCAATTCACTTAAATAGCTACGGTGCCATTTTTTCCACACTAATTGAACTATTTTAGTTACCCTTTGCCACTTATTAAGATTATTATCTTTTAAGGTTATTAAATTAGGCTCTAAAATAGCGTTCATTGATCAATTAATCAAAAATGGGGTTGGAGTTAAACTTCGAAGTTATCACTATCAGTAGAAATTGGACTCAATGGTCTAGAATTCAAAATTGCTTCAGTTTGTATACACACAGTTAAACTCCATAATTTAAACTAGCACCTTTAACTACTCTTCTAAAGGGAAACTTAAATGGTTTAATGGCCGCTTCCCAGAGACCACCAAAATTTGGGGCTCGAGGGGAATAAATTTCCATTCAATACCTTCTTCACATAAATGTGAAGATAACTTAATCTCAGGATTAATAACTAACTCATGAAACTTTTGAATTTCTCTGTTCGCACCTACAAAATTCTTTGCATTATCAGAGTATAATTTAGCACATTTGCCTCTACGTGCAATAAATCTATTTAAAGCAACTATAAAGGATTAGGATGATAAATCAGAAACACTCTGAATATGCACTGCCTTAAACACAAAACAAACAAATAAACATACATACATTTTACACACAATACTCTTTCTTTGTTTACCAATTTTAACCAAAAATGGTCCACAGAAATCTACTCCTGAAACAATAAATGGATAATTCAAGGTAACTCTATCTTTTGGTAAATTACCCATTAGTTGTGTTGACACTATAGGTTTTACTTTTAACAAATAACACATTTATGCACTATTTTTCTGCAAATAGATTTTCCACCTATAGAGCAGAATTTCTCACGTACATGACACAAAAGAGCAGATAATCCTATATGAAAATATTTTATATGGTAATAAGAAATTAACATCTCAGTAAATGCATGATTTTTAGGCAAAATTATACGGTGTATTTTATCACAACTACATTCCGCATTACTCAAACGTCCACCTACTCTTAAGATTCCATCTAAATCAAAAGAGGATTTAAAGATTTTAATTTACTCTTCGACATAAGTTTCTTATCTTTCAATAGACTTTTGAAAACTTTTCTTTTTGAATAGATTTTACTAGAAATATCTCAGCAATATTAATTTCTATCATGTATGAATAACTAAATAATAAGTAATATATATAAATTATCAATATAAATAAATTATCAATTGAATAATTTAATTTAAATGACAAACACCTGGTATTTTTAAGAAATCTAAATATGTAACTTAACTACTTAAACTTTTATATAATTATTACTTAAACTCAATAAATAGTTCATGAAATTTCAGTCACTTGTTTCATAAACAATTTGTTCTCATCAACACTGGATCACTCAGTTCAGAAAAGTTCTCGTCCTGTTTATCAAGGATCTGGATCGGTTGATCAGGATACTTTTCTCAGCCAGGAACTCTGGTCTCATATAATGTGGTATCACTGGAAATCAGATGACAATTGATGAATTGTAGCAACTCTTATGAGCACGAAAGTCTTTTAATCACTTTATTTCGACTCGCTGCAATAAACTACTTAGATGTCTTAAGCTTCAAGGCACATTCACAAAAGAAATTGATGAATTCTCAAAATTAAACGTTGAAGACCATTGAAGCATATTAAACACCAACTGTAACAGATGTTATACTCTCACACGAACAGTTGAGGTTCGGCAATGGCATTTGCCGTTCAGGGCATATTCCCTTACCAGCCCCTCTGTTTCTTGGACGGTCCCATAGTTGAACGACTCCTGTAGACTCCACCACATCCATATGATGGTTTACCGTATCTGCTTCCTCTATCTCCTCCATAACGGAAACCATCTCCTCTGACTCCACGGTATTCTCCTCCTCCACAGTCTCCTCGTTTATCTCCACTGGAATAGCCACCATCTTTACTGCCACGGATGTCTCCATCACCACGGTCTCCTCGTTTAACTCCATCACCTCGGGATGGGTCCACTCTTATCTTTGAACCATTGATGGTAGCTCCATTCATGGTCTTTGAGGAACAATCAAATACTCGTAATTTCTCAGGCCAGTAAACGCCATGATGAGTTGCATGAGTAGCATCTGGTACTTTTTCCTCAATTATTTTCTCGCATGTAGAATTTTCACTATTACCTGTTAATTCAATTTCTCAAACCCTTCTACTGGCCAAATTTTTCTCAATTGAAAATCAACTTTATCTGTGGATAGTCCACAACGTTCTCTATTTACATTTCCTGTGGTGCTGCACCCAGACACCATAAAAGCCGAACACAGTATTCTGAAGAATAAGATTTGAATTTTCCATATCACTCTCTTCAACATCATTTTCTTTCACAGAAGTACGTGGTTGATTAGAAATCATAAGCTTTACAGGTAATGCAGGCTTAGAAGGAACTATAGGTTTTACACTGCGAGACTCAATAGATTTAGGTTTCTCTTTACTTGCCTCTAATACAGATGATGTTGTTGAAGGAAGAGAGGTTTGAGTTTGGTGGAGAGAAGTGTTGCTGTTTGAATCACTTGATTTCTTAGATTCGTTCAAGTTCTCTTTTGTACTGACTTTGTTAGAAACACCTTTTTCTGGAACATTGTCAGTTTTTGCACTATTTTGCTGTGCAGAAATATTTGACGCAAAATCTAATAATTATTGATATATAATTATATAATTATTGATATTTATAAACATTGGAAAATGGTCTGAGAGTAAGATTACACACGTTTGATGTTGGCTTCACAACTGATAATGAAGTAACATTTTTCTTATTAGAAGTTGAAGAATCTAAATTATTGGGCCATGACTCATCTTCAGTTGAGGAAGACAAAGAGTCATCACTCACTCTTTTATTATAGCTAATTTGGGAAGTTTTAACTGAATCCCTTTTCCATTTTGCAAGTTCCAATTCTTTTTCAAGTTTGGCCAAATGAATTTTCTCTATCTCTAATTTTATTTCACTTTCTCGTTTGTCCCTCTCGAATTTTTCTTTCTCTAATTCTAATTTTATTTCACTTTCTCGTTTCTTTTCCCTCCTTTCTTCTAAAACATCATCCACAAGATTGCGCACTATTTCAATCCTGCTTCTATAGACATGACTGGATTTGATTAGGTTGTTCAAATCTATTTTTCTAGCATTGACTGGAATGGTTAAGCCCATCTCTTCCGCTACCTCTTTTAGCTCCTCCTTCTTTAGGTTTAAAGTAACAGACATTGTTTATTCACTTAAATTCACTAAAACAATGCACTGCAGAACTTAACAAAACCTGTCAAACTAAACACTCTAATTCAACACCTTAATTAACCTAAATTAACACAACAGACAAAGCAACTAACACATAAAAACTCAAACTGAACAACCGGCAAGGCTAATTAGGCAATATCCACAATCAAAGACACACTATACTTCCAGACTATATACTAAATCAAGCTAAATGTCCAATACATTAGAATTATTAAACTTCACCTACCGAACTCATGGTAGAATGCAGCCAACGATTCGTGGAAATCAATGGTTCACTCTATCTCAATGCTCAACTAATCCGTCTCCGGGAGACTGGACCAAAATGTTCGATAGCTCGGACACACAAATAAACTCAAGAAAAACGTGGACTGTATTAATTAATCTCTTTTATTTAGGCAGCCATCAAGCTCGAAGATGGACTGTCACACGCAACCTTTCTCGTTGGTTACACTTATTGAACTCTTTTACTTATGCAGCCATCAAGCTCGAAGATGCACTGCCACACGACCATTCTCTTTGGTCGTAGTTGTTCAACTCATTTAGTTTATGCAGCCATCAAGCTCGAAGATGCACTGCCACACAACCTTTCTCTTTGGTCGCTGAGTTTCAACTCCTTCTTACACTCTTTTTCTCTCTCCCGTCACCTCACCCCCTGCCAGACACCCCCACAGACAGGATGTTTTTCTGGACATAGGGCGTTGACCTCCCCTGCAAGGGAACCTGGGTTTCGACGTAACAGTATAAATATTTCTTTTTTAACTCATACTTTAAAAACGATCCCATTAGACACTTAAATCAATTTAATACTTCAAAAACTTAATAATCAGCGCATTGATACATATTAATTCAATTCATAATATATACCAGTTCAATTTTCAAACCATTCAAGTTCAAACACTCAAATATCTCCATATAATATAAAACGGACTTGCAACGTTTTCAAAGAAAAGGAGCTGATATATGTTTCACCTGATATACCAATCCAATGAGACTTTTTTCACCTTAAAAGTAATTTTTCAAATATAGATGTAAAAATCATCCATTTCAATTGAAGCAGCCATTTCTGCCTTCTATATTCTGAAAAAGATCAGCCCAGTTTAAAGCTGTTGCCCTTTCAGACTCCTGACGGGCCATGATTGTATGGCCAGTCATATTTTCGAATGACAATATTCGCAAGCCCAAAATGCATGCCCTGCAGTCTTGGAGAGGACATGGATTCATCCCACCTTCCTGTCTGCCCTGCACTTGTTTCCTCTACTGTGAAGAGTCGTTACTGGGAGGCTAGGGCCCATATGGGCTAAACATGTCACTAAGCGATTTCCTTCGATTCTCGTTGCTGTTTTCATGTTCCTTGCGTTCTTTTTATGTCATTGCTTATTGTAGTCTGCCATTAGAAATAAAAAAAATATTTTGAATAAGTGTTCACAGCGAGAAATTTCACAAATTGAAAGTGAGTAAATCTTTCTAAAATTGGAATTTCCAACCCACCCATAGAACGAAGCTGTTGCTCCTCCCTGCTTTTGACGCCTTTCAATTAGAAATTCGGGCCCCGTGAACTCTTCGGGGCACTTGGCCATCCTGAGGAGGGGGCGACAGTCGCCGAGATAAACGGGTCACTTCTCAGAGGGGCGTCGACGTAGGCCCCCAAAAGGGGCCTCCAGTGAATTGCGGTCGGTCACTATACATTCCTGATTCGCGCTCTACGTGACGGATTACGTGTCAAATGGGGCCCCTTTACCTTCCGCGGGCCCCTCCACCAAAGGACACAGCTTTTTTTCTCTCTTCGGCCCCCATCCAAACAAGTTGTTAAGTGACAAAAGTGCCTCAGTAACCGATAGAGTAGCTTATCTCTATAATGCCCATTGTGTAAAGCGGAGTTGAGGTGAAAAGGACCTGCTGGCTTGAGTTATTTGCAAGCTGCAATGCGGGCTGGGATGTGTCACCCATCTCGATGGGGTGGTTGAAAAATAAAGCACATACCCCTCTTCTTCTTCTTTTTTTTTTTTTTTTTTTTTTTTTTTTTTTTTTTTCATGACATCCAACTTTTTTTTCATTGAAAACATACCAAGATTTATTCTACGCTATTTCAATTGAAGGAAATATCGACAGACATTTGTAAATGTTTATACTACAGGATGTATAAAATTTGAATAATTGCGTACTTTAACGTATTGGTATTACCTAATTTATCATCTTTTCAATTCCTTCTATTAGCTCACACTCTCCCTATATATATCTCGTTCAAATTTTAAATCGTTCATAAAATACTTTTTATTCATCCACTCAAGTTCAAAAATTTTTTTTTTACTTGCAGTGGATGACACTGATGTTAATACAGTTTTTCAAATATTAATTCAGTCATTAAATTTAATTAATTAATTGTATTTTTTTTTTAGATTTAAGTTGCATGTATGTACCAATAGAGGGCGCCAGATAAACTTAAATTAATGACAATTATTTATAAAGGGCTTTCTGCAATAGAGTGAAAAAAAAAAAAAGGTAGGAATTGACTTAAATTTTTTTTTTTTATATTACTTGTTTAATCGTGAACCCTCAGTTATTCAGCTCTCACAATTGGAATTCAGCTCTCAATTCAGTTATTCAGCTCTCGCAACTTGATTCTTAAACCATTTTTGTGTTCGTTATTTTAAAATCTGTCATAGATCTTCAATTCTGCAAGTGTTATTATACGTTATTTATTAATTTTTTTACTGTAGTAATCTTGTTTCATATCTAAATTCATTAAAACCTCTCGCATGAGTTTCGAATAAATTATTATTTAGTTTACAATTATTCTTTATTTCTCTCACGGGCATTGTGAAATAACGAATGCGTTTTTTAAAGACCGAAAATAATCTTCTAATTAACTCATAATATGTAAAAATGTGTTCAAATGAGGCGTTAATGGCAACAATATGGTATAACTGACTTTATAAAAATCGATGCAATTCTTTTTCACGCTTATAACATATGTAGGAATATGTTATGCCGCTGGTGAAATTATTTTGATTTTATATTAAATCTTACTTAATATTTCCATAAGGTCAATATTAATTCTCATCTGACTCGTAACTCAGTTCTGTAGCGAAGTTGTCTGATTCAAGATCAGGGTATAAAGTACAGATAAGTCCACGGAGAATTTGCTGTCGGCGATCGTTGTAGTCACTGTTTTCAGAAACGAGGCAACTCGATTACGATTGTGACTTAATGTTCGAACTTGTAAGGAGCTTTTCCCTCATGAGATTCATATAAGAATCATTTGCCCCTGAAAGTTGTACCGGAAAATATCACCGCCGTGCGCTTACTGTTGTTTACATGCATAAATTAAAAAAAAGAGATTATCAGACAATAAACAAAACTATTGATTAAATCATAAATCATATAATTGTATTTTAATATTAATAATAATAATATATTTGGTTTAATTTTGTTTATTATTATCAAAACCTAAACATTCCAGAATATTTTCCACAACATTTATCTTGGAACTCATTACCCCCAAAAGCCTTAAACCTCCTGTTTTTGCAAGAAATTTTTCCAGAATTCACAATATTTGTAAAAGTAGAATTTTCAAAAGAAACATTCATTAAAAACCAAAAGAAATGTAATGACCCATTAGAAATAATAAACCCTTTAATGCTTACGAGTCTTTTTAAAATTAAATACCCCAGACATGTCAGAAAATACATTATTTTTAGAAGCAAGATTTCAGTTTATTTTTCAGCTCCCAATTATTTTCTGAAGAATTTAAAACACAATTGAATACACCTGCTGTATTTTTTACAACCAGAGAAAATAAGTAAGCAATGAATAGAATTTATGTCTGCATTTTCTTTTTCTTTCTCTTTTTTTGAAACCAAGGTTAAAAATACTTGAATCCAGGTTACTGAAGTACTTTAGTACATTTTAATATTATTTTACTGAATTAGTTTTGAAAGCTATTAATACATAGCAGTATAAAAATATTTGTGTATCCTAATTTCCTATAGAAATTTTTACAAGTTGTTTTATTTTATATTAAGGTACGTTGACATATATCAAATTATTTGAATTTTAGTTTCTTACACTACAATTTTTAACCATTTTTATAAAAGCTATTAAAATAACCGACGTTCTATTTTTCGGTATAACACCCAAATGTGGAAACATTTAATTTGATTTCTTTACTTTTTTTCGAAGCCAACATCCTCTGAAAGAGCCATTCAGGGTCTAAACACACATCTTCCACCAAGGCCTTAATTTAAAAAACAAACAAACGAGCGTCAAAAAGGTATAAAAGCATCAGAATTGAAAAGAAAACCTTAGAGCAGTTTTTTTCCTCCGAAATAGGTCATCTTAATTCGGTCTTAAAAATGGAAAATATTTTTTTCATTCCTTAGCGTGACAACAAAAGGAAGGAAATTAAAAAGACCATCTTCTATTTTTTTTTTTTTTTTTTTAATCTTCCACCCATAAATTACGAGACTTTTCAAAAGTACGTATTAATCTTTCTCGTGACAGACGAAGCTTCCCGCTACTGAATTAAAAAGTAGATTATTGGAACAGTTAGCAAAAGCGGCGCAATTAGGCGTCCTTTTAGTAAACACCAGAGGATTCTGCACAGATAATATTTTCGTTTGTTTGTCCCTTGGCCCGAGAAGTATTTGAACTAGATCCAAATGAAGTGAACTATTTGCGTGCGAGATGTTTGTTGGTTGCAAAAGGCGAGGTTTTTCTTGAAAGGTTCTGTTTTTGAACGAATGAAGGCCGATCGCCACTTTTTAACCTTTATTATAGAGAAGAAATTTTTGAACCCGGAAACTTTGAACACTTGCATGTTTTTTTAGTGACAGCAATTTACCTTGAATCCAAGCGGCTTTATCAGTTATTTCTTACTGGCTGAATCACTCGGTGTTCTAAAAAGAAATGATACGAAAAAGGAATAGAAAGAGACAATAAAATTTAATAATTAGAAAGTCAAAAATGGATTTGTTTTGTCTCTAACTCGATTTTGAAATTCGAATCTTCATATATCAAGTGCCCCGTTTACATTGGGACATAATAACTATCTATATTTCCGTATTAGAATGTTACACCTTTTTCACAGTAGTTAGTTCAGTTTAGTTCAGTTCAGTTAGTAGTTTTCACAGTAGTCAGTTGGCCGTTACATGAAAGCTGGCAATGTTGAAATGGCAGTTTCAGGTGTATGGTGTATTTAAAAATAGGATATTATACAAACGTGATTTCACAAGTATAGATACATATATGACCAGTATTAACATATGCATCTGAAACATGGTCACTAACAGCAAGAGAAAAGAAAATGTTGGCAGTCTTTTTGAAAAAAAAGTGCTACGAACTATTTTTTTGGTGGTATCAATAAATTGACAATTTTGAACTTTACAAACTTTTAGAGATATTTCTTTTAGAGAATTTTACGTTCTAAAATTTATTAAGCTGAACAGAATGTGATGGGCCGGTCATCTCATGAGAATGGAAAGTGATAGAGCTGTTTTGAAGGTTTTCAATGTATCATATATGTTTCCCTTTTGGACAGCGACCCAGGGAAGACTGAAAAGGAGATGGGTCGACTGTTTAGACTCTGATTTTAATGTTATTAAGATCAGAAACTGAGGTCCACGGCCCAGAGGAGAACAGCCTGGCTGGTTCTTTTAAAGAAGCTACAAGGCCCACAATGGGCTGTCGAGCCAATATGATGATGATATATATATATATATATATATATATATATTCACTTCATCCTCATGTTCATCAAACCATGATTGGGCAGGTCCGCTGCATGAACAGGAGCATTACCAACCTGGAAAATTCAATCCTCCTGCAGCAAACAAAGTTTGCATCATAGGAGAAACCTGGTCAGCTAAAACTGCTCTGTACTTTCCCGTGATCCTTCCTTTCTGGGTTACGATTGGGTAAGCAGAAAACCACGCTGTCATGATTTCAGACACCTTACCTCTAGAAAAGCCTAAAAGCTGGAATATCACAGTTGCTCCAGCTAAGAGGGCTCCTACAATCCGGACTTTGTGAGGTCTGACATTTTACGTTTTTGATAAAAATCCAAGACGTACACCACTAAATCTTCATCATAATACCATGATATATAATTTTTACTAAAAAAAAAAACCTGGTAGCTAAGCTTACATTTTAATGCTTGCGAAGTGCGTTCTTAAATATTCGATTTTATTCACAGGTGTTTCTATTATTTTGATAATCAGCCGTAAATATAGCATATTTTGGGTGATTTGCTCTTCACAAATATGCACTACATTACGGCGACCCTGTATATCCGCTGTCCAAAAAGAAGACAAATTTTCAATTTAAAATTCCCGTGGTTATATGGAATTTCAATTTCTTTTTTAGGTTGCTGGCACTGTCCTTGACATCTGTGTGAAATGTGGCGGCAAAATATTCATGAGTGCTTGAGTTACGCTTGGCTTTGTGAGACGCTAAAACTAATTCGTGCGATTTTGAAATGTCTGAATTCATTGAGCAAAGAACTTGCGTTCACTTTTGATTGTTTACAAGTGGTATAAACAGTTCAAAGAAGGCAGAGAACGTGTTGAAGACGAAGAGCCCTCTGACCGACCCTCCACCTCAACCGACAATTCTCACATCCAACAAATCAAAGATTAGGTGCTTGCAAGAGAGCCGATGATCTTGGAATTTCAAAAGGATCGGTCCATTCCATTTTGGGCTTCAAACGCGTCAAATCTCGATGGGTACCGAAAACACTGAATGCGCCAACTCACACTGCATTGATTCTTGGTGACTTTTTCGCCAAAACTGTAACCCCTATCGTTCCACAACCCACTTTATTCACAGCGTGCGACGTCTGATTATTCCCTAAACTCAAAAGACCACTCCGGGGACACCGTTTTGAGTTGATTGAAGAGATTCAATGTGAATCGGCGCGCGCTTTGAAGTCCATCCTTGCCGATGACTTTTTAGCATGCATTGAGGATTGGAAAAATGACGGCATAAGTGCATTGTGTCCGGAGGGGTTTACTTTGAAGGCGATGAAATAAATGTAGGATTTGTTTGTGTGGTAATCAGCAGGCGGCGACACTTCACGATTGCTTGTGTTTGACAGAGCCTGTTTACAACGTGGGGGAGTACTCAACTTTGAACTCTGACCCCACGAGAAGGGGAGAGGGCCCCGTTGATGAAGAAAGAAGGAAGAACGGCAGACGGCGAAACTGCAACGGGCTGCGTCAAGCAGCGAGAGAAAATGACTGTTATGTAATAATTATTAATGTAAATATTGCTGTATATATAACCGTGCTTCATTAAATATGTGTTGTTGGGAGAAAAATAACGCTTCGTTAATGTGTTTGGAAATACACCCCTAGACACCTACTGCAAAAGTTCAGCTGTTGTTAGACTGGTAGAGAAGTCTAACAAAAACTGTAGGTTCGGCCGGGATGAATCTATTGGAACCGGTGTAAACCCTAAGAAAATTGGGGGCTCGGCCGGGATGCATCTTTTGCAAGCGGCTAAATCTACATAAATTTGGAAGAATAAATAAATTAAAAAAAAATAATTGGTCTCCCTTTTGGGCAGAGTAGTATTACATCCTTGTCTTCGCCGCAGATTCCAAATTCAGACCTCTTGGTGCGCTCCACTTGATATTTCGAAACGGAGGATCACAAATGCGAAAGTGCTCGTGAGAAATGTCGAACTTCACAAAGCTCTAATTCATCCTCTTCTTAAAGATTTTATTGTATATATTTGAACGAAAACTTTTTAATATTCTTAATGCCCCGACTTGTTCCCTGGTGGCAACATGAGCAGTTAACGGACAAGGAGGGCCGAGGTTCGAAGCCGATGGCCGTTTGGTTCTGGTCAATGCTTTCAGGAACGAGGAGCCTCAATGGCAATTATGATGTTTAAACACATTTAGCGTCTATGGGAGTTCTGGTGTGAGTTCTTTTTCTCGTATAGGACACGTAAATGCGGGACTGTTACCCCAAAAGCCTCCTGTCCTCCCCAACGCTATGCATAAGGTTATATATTTCAACTTTTCATCACATGTTTTTGCAAGGAATTGAAAATTTTGTGCATCATACTACTCGTAACTGGGTTACCGCGAAAGGAAGGTATTTTCCAAATAGAAGGTGTTTTCAAACGGTCAAACAGGAAGAATCAACCATAATATAGTAATAAATTAGAACAGCGTAGCGTAAAATATATCGTAAGTGTTATCAGTTTGAGGCAAACATAATTCTCCTTTGATCATACCTCTCACGTGACTTTTACAATCGCCACTGTCCACTGTCAGGAGTGATGGGATGGCTGGTCACTTTTCATGGTCACCCTGTTATTCATTTGTGCAGGACGGGTCACTTTGTGTACAGAGGAAAATTCTAATGCAGCTGGCAAACACTTAGACAATTGTTTGCGATGCTTTAAGACAAGCGCTGCACCGACGGTACTCACTTAGCTCTACCCAGGAGGTGCGTGTAGTTTGAAGATAAGCTATGGACGTGGAGTAACAATACCTACGCAACGCTCTACGATCGCATTAGACCGGGACCTACGGTTTAAAGTGGATTCGAACCCCTACAAATATCCATGGCATTGCCGGGACTTGAACCCGAAAGCCACTCGGCCATTCAGGTCCTTAAAAAAAAGTTAAATTTAATTATAAAAGAATGTCAGGTCTTAAAGGGCTGTAGAATCAACAACATGATGGCGCCGTTCTCCCATCACACATTTACTTCAGAGAAAGACACGCCTCTGGATATCACTTTTCTATCAGCCCAAAAAATATACATTACAGAAACAACCGATGTCAATTCAATAAATCGAAAAAAGTTTATAGCATTTATTTTTGAAACAAATTTTTAAGTAACGAAAAGAATTACTTGTTCGAAGTCACGCTCGTTGCCTTGGCTGGCAAAAGCGATCGATAATGAAATTATTTTAAGCAATCGATGTCTCATTGAACATTCCACACTGATTCTTCTCAGTAAAATTTTGCTCCGCCCAAAACCGTCTCTTTTTATTTTAACCCAAAATATATGCAAAGGTAAACCTCATTAAAAGTTACGAAAACATTCATGGATTCAATCTTATTTTACATTTCTTTTTAAATAAAATGGATTCAGTTGAATTCAATCCAATTTCACGAGGTTTGATTACGGATAAAATAATTTAAATACTTTACTAAAAATAGGTTCAAGTTCGCTCAATTTCATTCTGTTGTTTGGATGGACTTTTTTTTTCTTCTTTAAATACTTCATATGAGCCTGAGATTGAATGAAAAAAAAAAAAATTTTTAAATAAAACAAAAATCTTATTACTTTAATCAATTTATATATTTTAATAATTATTTACTTAAGCTTTTATGCAATTCAAAACTTGATTGAAAAAAATTGGTTAAAAATTTTTGTTTTGAACGTTATTATTGAAAATGATTTTAAATTAAATGATATTTAAAGATACCCTTTAACTATTGTCGTTTAAATTGCTGTAGCTATTTCTAAATAAATACATTTTTCCTGACAGTAATTGACCAGGAAATGCAGATTTTTTTGTATTAAGTAATTTGAGTTCTATAAAAAATCACCCTCTCCCATTTGACTTAAGAAAAAAAAAAAAAAACAAGTAATATAAAAAAAAAAATTTTTTTAAGTCAATTCCTACTTTTTTTTTCACTCTATTGCAGAAAGTCCTTTATAAATAATTTTCATTCATTTTTTAAGTCTATCTAGCGCCATATTTTGGTAGATCTATGCAACTTAAATCTAAAATAAAACTAAAATTAATGAATTAAATTTAATGAATGAATTAATATTTGAAAAAACCTGTATTCACATCGAGTGTCTTCCCTACAAGTTGAAAAAAGTGTATTTGAACTCTAGTGGATGAATAAAAAGTATTTAATGAAGGATTGAAGATATGAACAAGATATATATGGGGAGAGTGCGAGCTAATAGAAGGAATTGAAAAAAAAAAGATATCCACCATTGTTTGGCAAAAGGGTTAAATCCAGCATTTTTGAATATATCTTTACAAGCGTAATTCAATGAGACTGCGGAGGTTCGTTTCTGTTTGAAATAAATGAACCCTTTGGTTCCCATACGAAACCAAAGGGTTGCACGTGAGGCATCTGCCCTTCGCTCCGTCTTGAGGCATCTGCTCCTCCTCCGTCCAGCTGCCCCGAACCAGGGCACTTTCCCCTGTCTTTCAACCGAAAAGACATATTTAGCAATTGTCTTCAATGGTACATTTCATTTCTTGAATGGTACTACTGTGTCCAAAAAGTAATACCAATTTTCAATTTAAAATTCCCGGGGATTATGGAATTTCAATTTTCTTTTTCTTTTTTAGGTTGCTGGCACTGTTCTTGACTCTGTGTGAAATTGGAAGTCAAAATATTCATTAGTGCTTGAGTTACGTTTGGCTTTGTGAGATGCTACAACTGATACCGGCCATTTTTTAAATGTCTTTTCAATCGACTCAAAACGGTGTCCTCGGAGTGGTCTTTTGTGTTTAGGGAATAGCCAGAAGTAGCACGATGCAAAATCAGGTGAATACGGTGGTTGTGGAACGATATGGGCTTCATTTTTGGCGAAAAAGTCACGAAGAATCAATGCAATGAGAGCTGGCGCATTTAGTGTTTTCGGTACCCATCGAGATTTGACGCGTTTGAGGCTCAAAACACCTTTTAAAAGGGAAATTTGAAATTCCAACTTCATCAGCAAGGTCTGTAATTGTAAATCGACGGTTTGCAAGCACCAAAATTTAAATTTTTTTAATGTGAGTTTAGTCGGTTGAGGGTCGACGAGAGGCCTCTTCGTCTTCAACGCGTTCTCTGCCTTCTTTGAACTATTTATACCACATCTCACACAAAATTGAATGCAAGTTCTTTGCTCAATGAATTCAGACATTTCAAAAATCGCCTGAATCAGTTTTAGCGTCTCACAAAGCCAAGCAAACTCAAGCACTAATGAATATTTTGACGTCCAATTTCACACAGATGTCAAGGACAGTGACAAAAACCTATAAAAAAAAAAAAAATTGAAATACCATATGCCCGGGAAAACCTTTGAATTCAAATATAAAGTTGTAGAAGGAATTTTCAAATTCCCAAGCCACATCTTCTCCAATCTCGTACACCACAGTTTCTCTCTCTCTGTCACTTTCCAGAAGATCCACTGTAACTTCAGCGGCCTGGTGACCAATTGACCCGCGTTCTGGTCTTTGGTACCACAGGTGTCAGGTTCTAATCCTGGCGTGGATGTTCATGAATGGTTCGGAATTCACATTAAACTGTAGGACCCGGTCTAATGACCCTGAAGTGTAAACCTGATGCCTGTAGCTCCAAAGGCCAGAGCACTAGCTAATTGGCCATTTAGCCGCTCAAAAACTAGGAGACTGGAGGGCGTTTGGGATGTTCAGCATCTTGGCTCGTCAGTCGTTCTACTTCGTTCGGCTCGTCGGTGGAGTTTCCGGTTTTCTTCCATACGATACGCACATTTAGGGGACAGTTCCGCCTGAAAGTTCACCCGGAAGCCACTTCCCTCCTTCTTCAGCGATTCAGAGCCAAGTCATATGTCTACCTGCGGGTGCTCCAACTCAACAGTGGCTGCCCCCTCCGTTTCATCGTTTAAAACAGCATGCTTTTTTTTAAAATTTTTTTTAAATGTTAGTAAATAAATAGATACTTTAAAAACCCCATAAAAATGGGGGATTAAAAAAAAAATTTTTCTTTCTTAATTACATGAAGGAAATATGCTGAGTTTTATAAGGAATCTCTAAACTGTAGTGGCATTGGTTACGTTTAGAAGCGTCACCGAGTAAAAATTGAGTATGGTTTATTATTAATGAATGCCACTCAAAAGTGTCATATCATTTTACTGATTGAGGAATCTTATGAATGAATGAATTCGTCATTTAACAATTCAAATGCTCTGTTTTATGTGTGTCGATTTTCATTTTTTACAGTGCCATCTAGCAGAGAGATGAAGAAATAAAAAATTGTTCGCAAATAGAAAAAGCTCAGAAAAATTTAAATACACCGCTATTATATACGTATATATCAAGTCTTTAATATAAAAATATTAACTGCAGTTACTTTATTTGAAAACACTTAATAATTTATATATTAAAGTACTCCTTGTATTAAAGAAATGAAATCAGAACAGAAAAGCAGTATTTTAAATCAAAATAGTACCGTTTTTGGTGACTTATGATACTTTCATGTAGGATTCAAAAATTAATTTTTTTTTTGTCAATATTCAATATTAACGAAATATTAAGATTAAAGCATTAACAATGAAAAAAAAAAAGAATGTTATTCTTTATAAGTCAAACCCATTTATATCGAATGAAGTTCTATTAAAGGTACATTTTTACAGGGCAAACTGACGTATACTTAATCCGGCCTCCTTTAAAAGTACGTTTATTTTTATTTTGATATTAAAAACACTTTTATGATTCTATTTTCAAAACTATTTTACCAGCGTTTATTTTGTCCTATTTTGTCAACTGTCAACTGGCGTACGAATTACGGAGTACCCATGGGGATAGACACCTTAAACTCCCCATCTTAATTCATAGATGTATTTACAAATATAATTGGCTGCATTAGGTTATTAAACAAAAAAATTACATGATAAAGTTTCAAAAATTAAATAAATGGTACTCAAAAAAAGTTAAAAATACTAAACATAAATAAAATTAAAATACAAAAATAAAAACATTTAAAATTAAAAATAAAAGAATTTAAGTTTAAATTCGGTAAAAAAATTTTCCCCCTATTCTACAACAAACTGAATAAAAAACAGAATATTTTCTGTATTATTCAATCCTATTAAAACTATTATTATTCTTGCTTCACAACATGTTCTTCAACCAATTTAAGGGAGTTATTTTAAAAACATTACTGATACACATGTAAATATATCTAATTAACTGAACGAAGTTCTCTAATGAGTACTATGATGGTATGTATCATTTCCCCCCTTTTATAGCAACACAGAAGGAGCGATTATAGCATAAATAACAATTATCACCATTCGATACTAAATGGCTTAAATAAAATACCAGTAGAGGTCATACTTAAAAAAAAAAAAAAATTACATTTGGTTTAAATTTTCTTCGTTATTTATTTCCCCCTCTTTTTAGATCTATCTTCATTTTCTTTTTCAATTCCTTCTATTAGCTCACACTCTCCCGATATATATCTTGTTCAAAATTTTCAATCGTTCGTAAAATACTTTTTATTCATCCACTCAAGTTCAGATACATTTTTTTTTGCACTTGTAGTGGATGACACAGGATGTTTATACAGTTTTTTCAAATATTAATTCATTCATTAATTTTTAATTAATTTATTTTAGTTTTTTTTTTAGATATAAGCTGCATATATCTACCAGTAGATGGTGCCGGATAAACTTTAAAAAAATGAATGAAAATTATTTATATTGGACTTTCTGCAATAAAGTGAAAAAAAAAAAAGTAGGAACTGACTTTTAATTTTTTTTTTTTTTTTTTTTTTATATTACTTGTTTGTTCTTTTTTTTTTTTTTTTTTTTTGTGCGGTGGACGCCAACTCACACTTTGCGAGAAAGACCCCGCAGCAGCTCTCTTCTTCGCCAGGGACAGGTAAATGGCAGCAATTTGTGCCCATAAAGTTTTGATGGGCATTCCTCAGCGTTTTTCGTGATTCCCCAAGAACGATTCTGGAAAAGGCCCGGCAAACAGGGACTCGCTCCTTATGGAGTGGGGTCAGAGGGTAAGCTCCTTCTTAAATGTCAAAGCTTCTACCCCGGTCTTTTGTTTTCTTTAAGTTCAGCTACCCATTTTGAAAGAATAATTATTATGCTGTTGAGATCTTTGAGGTATTCTTTGAATTTCTATAAAATAACGTATATACGTATATATAACGCATACAAATGTTGTATATATGAATTTATATTGTATAGAATAGATCAATATTTGTATTATGATATTATTATTATTAGGATATTCTACTATATCATGAATACATAAAAATATATATAAATAAAAATTTATAAATATATATCTATATACTATTGTGCCCAAAAAGTAAGACCATTTTTTTTTTTTTTTTTTCAAAAACACTTTATTTATTCTTCCAAATTTATTTCATCGCCTTCAAAGTAATCCCCTCCGGACATAATGCACTTATGCCAACTTTTTTCCAATCCTCAATGCATGCTAAAAAGTCATCGCAGGGACGGCCTTCAAAGCGTGTGGCTATTCATGTTGAATCTCTTCAAGCGACTCAAAACGGTGTCCCCGGAGTGGTCTTTTGAGTTTAGGAATAGCTAGAAGTCGTACGGTGTGAATATGGTGGTGGTGGAACGATACGGGCTTCATTTTTGGCGAAACAGTCACGAAGAATCTACGTAGTGTGAATTGCATTCAGTGTTTTCGGTACTCATCGAGATTTGACGCATTTGAGGTCCAAAATGGAATGGACCGATCCTTTTGAAATTCCAACATTATCCGCAAGGTCTCTAATTGTAAATAGACAATTCGCAAGTACCAAATCTTTAATTTTCTGGACGTGAGCTTCGTCGGTTGAGGTGGAGGATCGACCTGAGGGCTCTTCGTCTTCAACGCGTTGTCTGCCTTCTTTGAACTGTTTATATCACTTGTAAACATTTCTTTCCGATATAGGAATGCTCACCGAATGCCTTCTGCAACATTCTATACGTTTCCTTAAACAAAATTGAATGCAAATTCTTTGCTCGATTCATTCAAACAATTCAAAAATTTTCGGAATCAGCTTTAGCGTCTCACAAAGCTAAGCGTAACTCAAACACTAATGAATAGTTCGACGTGAAATTTAACACAACCTAACGACCACCTAAAAAAACAGTCAACAACCTAAAAGAAAAACAAAGTAAAATTCCATAAGCCCGGGAATTTTAAATTGAAAATTGGTATTACTTTTTGGACACAATAGTATTGTTGTTTTTGTGGAAATCAGGGAAGGTCATGTACTTTTTACTTTTTGCCATGGAAAATAATAAGAAACATCAAGGTATTTCAAATTTTGTTACTCATGACAAGCGTTTAGAATCCATAACGACAGCATCAAAGTTCGTCAACCTTTGGTAGTCCGGCTGCCTTCCGAGATTACCTTAATTTCTCTCATACGTTACACTTAATTGCCATTAAAAATTCCACCTTCATTTCCTGTTCGTATTTCTCACTGATGGAACATAAGTGAATGGAACAAAAGTAGCATATATATATATATATATATATGTGTGTGTGTGTGTGTGTATGGTTATTTGTTATGTGATGTATTTGTAAAAATGTAAAATGTATGTATTTTTTTAAATTTTACTCAATATTTACATTATTTATTATACCTATTTACTTATTACCTATATATAATTCCTTTTATTTATTATACCATTTACTTAAGCTAATGCATTTTAAATTTATTTTCTAAACTATGCACTTTTTGAGACTAAGAAAGAGTTAAATTTTTAATGAAGATTTCATTTAATTTTTATTTATTTTCTTGTGCAGAAGTTGTGTGTTATTAAAATATGAAATTAGGATGATGATGAATCGTTATGATTATCATTGTATAATAATAATAATATATAAGTCGTAGCTATTATGATAAATTGTAGCAATTTATTTTTATAATCTAACTCTACATTAGACGCCCTCCATCTAATGTAAAGTTCCCCTTATATGACTTAATTTTTAAATTATTTTATTTAACAATAGCTGTAACGTTTTTCTAACGTTAGTTGTAACGTTTTCCATCTTTGAATGAATCCAATATTTCTCTTCTTTAAAAAGTAACAGCAGCACATTTCATTATAGTTATCATCAGGGCCGGATTTAGATGAAAATAGGCCCTAGTCTATTCCCCTTGTGAGGCCCTTTCACCTCCCATTTTTAAGTTTGTAAATTGCATGAAAGATAATGAAATACATTCATTACTGTGATATATATCAATATGTCGAATGAAACATGTTGTGAGGGGTACTCATCTTTATAAAAATGTGGCACGGATAATAAATAAATAAAAAAAGTCGGGAACACTTATTTGACATTTATTCACAGCACCCTATAGAGTACTTGTAACAATAACCCATCAAACATAACACGCCACATTTACAAAGAAACAAAATTCAAATAATAAAAATCTTTGCCCACGAAAATAAAATAGGCAATAAAAAATTATCCTATTTTCTATCAAATTAAATTATATATATTCAATACATTGAAGATTCAATTCAGATCAATTTATTTCATAATAATTCGCATTTAAAGCTTAAGTATGAATTATTATGAATTTTAAGTTATAAACTAAACCAAAAATGGAACTTCATTCAAACAAAATCCAGAACACAAAAAGAAAAGATCAAATTGTATATCATATTAAATTTTATGTTAATAGTTATTTTATTTAAGAACTGATTCAATCCAAGTATACATTTAAAACAAAATAGTAGATTAGAAGAATTTCTTTCTAAACTTTTTCCGAATACTAACGCGTTCTTCTTAACCAATAAATTTTTATGTCTGTTTATGAGTCATATGTGTAGAATTCAGTGTTTACTGTTTTTAGAATAGTGTCATTCTAATTTTGCTAACCATTTGAATGTAGGCCCCTCTTGATCTTGAGGCATTAGACTGAAGCCTAGTTAGCCTATAGGAGGCCCTGGTTCTGATGAAAAGAATGAATTTGCAAATGCTGCTGGCAATGGCGAGGAAAGAAAAAGAAAACAATTCCTTGGAACACTTTTATAAATATTTTCATCCTATAGATGGCAGCACTATTCAAAAATTATTTTCATACCCTTGTACTAAACCAGGGATGGCCAACCCGCCTTGAAAATTTTTCCGGCCCCTCAGATGTATCACACTTATATAAAATATATTTATTTTATAATGGCCACTGTAGTGAAAAAATCAATGTATTAAAAAAAATTACATTATGTGTGCATCCTTATATTCAAAAATGAACTGTCGAAATTATTAGATAAAATTAACTTTGATTTTAAAAATCATATTCTTGAGAATATATGATAGATATTGCCTGTTTTTATTTATGAGTTCGCACAATAATTCAATCATATTCTGCGAACTCATGATGCTCGCACATTTTGGAATATGTGCCCACAGTCCAGTCATATTAATGTGACCACCACCTACTTTCGACATCAACGTGAAATAACCCATCACAAAAGGCAGGTGGCAGCACATTGCAGTGGAGTGCTTATAAAGAATTCCACTTCATACCACTTAAGTACCACTTAATATACCACATTCCACACTCCACTTAATGCCATGATATACAAGAGTGTATATTGTGGCTTTTTGACAGGTGGTCACATTAATGTGACTGGACTGTGTATAACAGGTTGTAAAATGAATATAAAAATGTCTATAGTGGGTCTAAATTTAATTGGGGGATATACAATATGTGACCCGCGGAGTAAGGTTGCATTTCCAAAATGTGCAGCAAGATCATTTGGGTTGCCGCCCCTGTATTAAACGCTAGTAAGCCAAGTGTTTAATGAAATTGACATTTGAATCTATTGCGTAAACTATTTTCATGAAATACGTTTAAGAATTGCGACTTAATATGTTAAAATATGTTTTAACATTTTACGAATTTTTTTTTAGGTCGACTTTTGTTGACGTAACGATACCACTTCGTCAACCGCTATGTAGTCTTTAGTATAGAATATCATTTTATTTGCACCACCAAAAAAAAAAAAAAAAAAAAAAGGCATTTTATTTGAACCAAAAAAAAAAAGGGCATTTTATTTGCACCACCAAAAAAAAAGGCATTTTATTTTCGGCATGTAGTTATTAAAGAGTTAAATGCATATCTTACCAATAATAAAAGAACATAATAAATCACTTTAAAAAGTAAACAACGATCGACGTGATACTGATATTCGTAAGGAAAGGGAACATAAAAATGAACCTCGTTTTCCGATGTCCTCACCACAAAATTCTTTTAAGTATTTTTTTAATTCTAATTTAATTTATTTTTTTAAATTTTTGTTCTTGGAAGATCCAAAATCCGATGGGTTTGAAGTCAAATCGATGAATAGGTTGCTGTAGTTGATGAGAAGTTGAAATGAATGCGTCTGGAATGTACGAGCAACTGTCGTGTCAATATGGGCAATATGTATTTGTAATTATTATTTAATTAAATTAAATTTTTTTTTTATAATTATTAAATAATTCATGTGCTATATTTATAGTATATTTAATGCATGCCCCTTGGAAGGAGGTGTTTGAGGGTCACCAGCCCTTACTGGATGAGAATCCGATCTGTTCAAAAGGATGGCCCGTTTCCGGAGGAAGCAGGATCTTTTCAATTCCTACTATTAGTTCACATCCTCCCTATATATATCGTGTACAAATTTTTAATCTTTCATAAAATGCTTTTTATTCATACACTCAACTTCAAATACATTTTTTTTAACTTGCCGCGGATGGCACGTGATGTTAATACGGCTTTTTCAAATATTAATTCATTAATTAAATTTAATTCATACATTTTATTTTTATATAGCAGAAAAAAAAATTTCTCTTATTAACTGAAATAAAATTTTTCTTAATAGTAAAAATAGTTAATAGTCTTTCTGAAATAAAATTTTTCTTTCTTCTTTCTTTCTTTTAAGTCAATTCCTAAATAGGAATTGACTTAAATTTTTTTTTATATATATATTACTTGTTCCGACTGAAAGTGATTTTCCTGTGCAGCAAATCAAATAGAAAAGTTTCGCATATGTGCAGGGAAGTGCAACGTTGTTCCCTGGTCTGTCCACAAAAAAAAAGTAGTCATAAGTTTGTTCAAATAGAAAGGAGAGGGGAAGGAAACAGGGTGGGTAATAAATTGCATTTGGACAAAGAACTTTACTACTGAAGTTAAAAATTAGTTTAAAATTTAACACAAATGGGAATTTTAGATGGAAGAAGAAGGATATTATAAACCTTTACTCGATTCTCTAATTTCGAATTATAAATTTCTTAATACTTTTAAATAGGATAGAAATGGCCAAACACATTACATTTTATAGGGCATGGTAAATAGGAGGCCACTGTGGATGACTTTTTATCTGCTAACACTATTTTCCCATTTGTAATTTTCTAAAATAAAAACGAGCTGGTACATTTAGTAAAATGTTCATATTTGACGTAAATTCCCTCGTTTATTTATTTATTGAAAAAGTTTTTATATTTTTATTAATATTATAATTTTATATTTTTATTATAATTATTATCTTGTGTCCAATAAACCAAAGATATAAACAAATATCTATTACTGTTTTGTGAACAAAATTCATTTTTGTCTAATTATTATTGCATTTTTACTTGAATAATCATTTTTGAAATGTATTAGTTTGTTTAAATTCCTTTTCTCAAAATATAATTTAAAAGAAGTAAAATATTAAAATGTGAAAAAGCTTCACCAGAAATTTTGACAGAAACAAGCTTGAGATTAATAAATAATTTTATTGCCTTAAAATTATTAAATCATACAACAATTTTACCATATTACTTATTCCAGAAAGTAGATCATAATTGAAAAAAATTATTTATGATTTTATATATAATTTCTTGATACATTTTTACCGCCAACTTCCGGTGGTAATTGTTAATCAATTTATATTTTGTAGGGTGGATCTCTGTCGAAACATCGGCCTTTCATGCCAACCACAAGAATATCTGCACCCTTTGTAGCATCAACGTGAATGTCTCGTTTGTTATCGTGGTGATGATGGTCCCACACGGATCTTGGCACCAGTCTCATGCCGCTTTGAAGAACTGAAGGATAAACGATTTCGCTGCTGAAGTTGCCCTTCAAGTGAATATGCTTGAAGGACGTCTTCGACTTCATAGGAAAAGTTGCGCAAGGTCTATCGCCCAATGGATCACATCTGGCAAGAACGCAGTTTTTCTTCGCACCACGAATATCTTTCGAAAAATGTGTACATTCCACTGAAGACACCAAGGTAAAAGTTTTCTGTCATACTGTCCGCCACGTATTCTACAAAGCAGCAGAGGCCACTGTTGCAAACTTCGACTCTGCCCTCAGGCTCCGTGAGCTTCTTGAAAGTGTAGTTTGTCAGATTCTCCTCCATGCAGCGATAGTCTCTTGTAATATCGAGTGAATCATTGAGAATGGTTTCTGAACATACATCAGGAACATCAACGCCGTCACCTTTCCATTCCCAAACGTCATTTTCGAAGATGGCTGTGATACTGGCATCAGGTTCCACTGGATCTGCTCCACGCTTTGGCACATTTGCCACAATCAGTTTTGAGTAGCCATCTGGATTGAAAGTATACACCAGTGCTCCGTCCTGCCCATGAAATATCCCACTGCCGACAGCCATGTAGCCAGGAATTTGAATGTTGGCTGCCAACATTGTGGCATTGTTACCAAGAGCCCAGGATTCCCAGAACTGGATGGACGTCATCTGAGGAGCCAGGTCAACAAACATGGTGGAAAAAAGAACGGCGTCAACCCCTGTAACGCGGCCCACTTCGCTCATTCGTTTGAAATCGATATCAAAGCAAATAAAGGTGGCAAACTTTCCGAATGAGGTTTCGAAGGTGAAAATCTGTTCTTTCCTTGGCAGGTCCATACCGAATTCGTAAAACAAGTGTTCTTTGTGGTATTTGTGTATGAGGGTGCCATGTTTATCGAAGACAACGTTTGTGTTGAGATGGAATGCTCCATCAACTGGGCATTCTGGGGTGCCAAGGCAGCTCTGTAGGTCCCCCATGTTGGCCACCACCACTATGGAATTGTTTCTCGCTATGCAGCTCAGTGTACGGAGAATGAGCCGCTGAGAAAATTCTGCACGCTGTAAGCAAGGATTGGCACGTGCAGTCTTTGGATCGGGTACGGTTTCCATAAACTCTTTAAGTCTGGGTCCATCTTCGGAAGGAAAGATGCCATATTCTGGATAGAGAATGATGTCTGCACCCTGATAAGAATTGAAACAACTTCCATAAAAATAGTAGTGCGCGATGATTTAAATGAAGACATAAAAAGCAACCTAATTTAGTTAACTCTCTTAATAAATGAATGAACGAATGAATACTCTTGAAAGAAAGTGGTCTGTGGGTTTTTGAAAGAAATAGAAGAGAAATTTGTCAGGAGAGAGAAATTTGAATAAAAGAAAATTCCAATGAAAATTGCAAATTTTTCAATAAATTTCAGTTGCAATGAAATTTGAAATTTTTCGAGAGACATTTGTCAAGTGTCAAAACAAACGGTAAACATCCGCGTTCGAGTGATGATTTGCTACATAGAAACATGAACCTGAAAGTCTTTTGCATTCTCTAAAAACAAGTGGAATTTGATCGCGTATTGCAAGATGCACTGCCCTACAGAGCTCTCCATTCAAAATGCTGTGGCACCAAAAGTCCAAACGTCGTTGAGACTATGACGTACTTTCTTTCATTTTGAGTATCATGGACTCAGATGCCAACAGCATAAACAATTGGCACTTCTGAATTCTTGACAAATTGACTGGTTCAAAATATTTTGAAATGTGTGGGTGTTGAAAAACGTAATTGATATTTGAAATAGTTCATTTGTAATTTGTTATTTGAATAATTATCCACTTTAAACCGTAGATCCTGGTCTAATATGTCTGTGGAGCTTTAGGTGTAGGGTTGACAACCCTATCCTGTAAAAAAGCCATCTCCTGTCTCTAAATGTGCCAGTAGAAAAGTTGGCCTTGGCCCTCCATGGGTTGTTGTGCCTGGGAATTAGTTAGTTTAATAGAATAGTTATGACATCGACAGCATCATCAATTATTAGACCATCCATATTATCGTCATCTATATTACACCATCTATATTATTTGTCGTTTTTTTTTTTTCTTTCATATCAACTTTTATTTCTTTATAGCAGTTATAGCCCGCAATTTCTCAGGCTGCAATGAAATTATATATTTTTTACTTGGTTTACTTATTAATAAAATTATCAGCAAAAATTGTAAAGATACACAAATATTTTCTATATAGTATATCTAATGAAAATATTTTCACATGCTAACATTAAATGTTTCACAATTCTAGTAGATGATAACTTTTATAGGGTGTTTTGAAAATGGGATATGGATTTAGATAGCATTTTAATATCATCAGTGATCACCAAGGCTAACAGATGGCGCCAGGTGCAAAGTATTTATTAATTAAAAAGTAAGATTTTGGATTAATGATAATAATAATAATAATAATAATAATAAAAAAATGAAGGAAGAATTTTTCACAATTTTTTGCTGAGCATGAGATAAAAATACTTATATTTAAAGCGAAGAAACTTGAGAATGAGAACTATGATTACGACGTTTCTGATTTTTAACAATCGCAAGAAACCTCGCGCTGTTCTGAATATTATTCATTAACGTTCCCATATCCTCCTTTCCGCATGACCATGCAGTTTCTCCACTGAGTCACAATTTCCCATCCAATCGTTTTTGTTTGTTTCTATTGTTTATCTATTTTTTTATCACCTTCTTGAAATTATAATAAATATATAAAAAAATTATATATTCATAATTTTTTTTTTTTTTTATTAATTAATAAAAATACGAACAATTAATAAGTTAATTTTTTTAATAAAATAATAATATATATATGTTATACTTTTTCTATCTAATCAATGGACTTAAATCTTAAGAAACTTCACAAAGCAGCAGATAGAGATTGCTAAGCAAGCAAGGTTTATCCGTCAATCTGGCAAATCATCATCATCATTATCATCACTTGAGAATGTAACTAGAATTTATAATTATAGATTCATGGAAGGACTCCCCTTCTAAATCGAAAACCCGAAATTACAGTATGCATAGAGTGCGCGAAATATGCTTTCGCTATGGGTGAGAGTTTCTAGGCCAACTAAGCACCGGGATGCGCTAAATATATTTCCTCTCCGGATTGAGAGACTATAAACTAAACGTTCATCAGCGGGGCGCTGGTTGCGCTGTATTTCATCTCGGGGAAAATCTAAAGACCACCATTTCTCCTGAAACCCAACAGGGGCGATCTTGCCAGTGGAGGAAGCACAGTTACTAAATATCTTTAGAATTCTAAGAAAGCAAATTATGGAATGGCAAATAACACTTGTTGATACTTCCCCATTAAAACGGACCAAGGGCCTAATATCAGAAAACCCCAAATCGTACCAAAACAAATATTTTAAAGCAATTCTGATTACACCAGATTAAACCTCTAATACTGTATGATGTTTTGCAAAATTATGTTATCCTTAACAAACAAAACCATGCCACTTGGCAGCGGGCATCGAATTTGGCGAGAACTCACTTTCTGTCCGGCGATCTCCGCCGCCCTCCTGTAGGAGTCCAGGTTGGTCTCCACGATGAGCCTGGCGGTGTCGTTCATGGTTCCGAACCGGGCATGCTCGTACACAGCTGCCCTGTAGTAGTTCTGGTGTGCCTCGCTGTAGGACGCTGCCACCGCCAACACAACGATTCCCAGCACAATAGGAGCCATGGTACTAGAACTAAAAACGAAATGGACTCATGTCATGAAAGTGAGAGGGAGAACATGCTTTTATTTTAAATTTAAGCAGGCTCTTTAAATAATATGCATGGTGGCAAAGAATTTCTTTTCCTTTTATATTGGTGAGCTTTGTTTAGACCCGGTCCTAGAACATCCAAACGTGCAATTTTATTTTTTGCCACCTAATACTACATCCTTGATACAGTCGTTAGATCAAGGTATAATTGCGACATTTAAAAAATACTACTTAAAGCGAGCATTTTAATCCGTTTTGGACAAACTGAACGATGAAACACCGACAGACATTGATGCGTGGGAGCACATTTCAATTACGGACTATATCAATCCAATTGAATGACCGCTAAATGAATGGCGACCATCCACCTTGAATGCATGTTGGACAGCTGTTTGGCCAGAATGTATTAAAAACAAAGATCCCGTCCTTCATAATACAACCGAATTTTGCGTTCATGAATGAGTGACATGTTTTATTCCTTTTTAAATGACGATTTACTTTGTATCATCCCCATGCAAACCATATGGCATAAAATGTTTAAGAGGCTAACATGGAAAATATTTAAATCGTAATGAAATAAATAACTTGATAATAAATGTTACAGCTTTAATTCGTTAAGTACTAATTTGGAATTTCTATTTTATTTTCCATAATTAAAATATTCCGCTCTATGATTTGCGAAAGCTCTGGTAAAAAGTTTAAAAAAAAAAATGTGTCAAAAGTGTTTATGAGTATCGGCAACTTATTGACATTTTATAATTTAAGTTTTTTTTTGTTATTGTTGTTGTTAAATGATGAATAATTTATGTGTGGCCCGACACAATTTATTTCTTCAATTGACGACCACAAGAAAAGCTGAAAAACTTGGCATTTCCAATATTTGTCACGCCTCCCGTTAATGTTGTTCTTGGTAGAATGCAAAGATCTCTTTTTGTCCATTAGTTTAAACATTTAAGATTGTCTTGCAAAATGTTTAATGTTATGAAGACTGTTTAAAAAG
Source organism: Caerostris extrusa (assembly GCA_021605095.1). Classification (NCBI taxonomy): domain Eukaryota; kingdom Metazoa; phylum Arthropoda; class Arachnida; order Araneae; family Araneidae; genus Caerostris; species Caerostris extrusa. Next base: position 103,395 of record BPLR01014476.1, read on the forward strand.
CTTTTATTAAAAGTAAGAAGGACTGCACAATGAGTCCCTCGAAATAAAATACAAAATCTGATTTTTTTGAATAAAATACAAAAATAAAATACAAAGCGATTTTTGAAATGTCTGAATTAATTAAGCAAGAACTTGCGTTAAATTTTGTTTGCGGAAACGTATAGAATGTTGCAGAAGGCATTCGGGGAGCATTCCTGTATCGGAAAGAAATGTTAGAAGTGGGAAAAACAGTTCAAAGAAGGCAGAGAACGCGTTGAAGACGAAGAGCCCTCTGGTCGACCACCAGCCTCAATCGACGAAGCTCACGTCCAAAAATTAAAGATTTGGTACTTGCAAACTATGAGTTTATAATTAGATACCTTGCTGAAGATGTTGGAATTTCAACACTGAATACGCCAGCTCACACTGCATTGATTCTCCGTGACTTTTTCGCCACAAGTGAAACCCATATAGTTCCACAACCACCATATTCCCCTGATTTACTACCGTGCGACTTCTGGCTATTCCCTAAACTCAAAAGACCACTCCGGAGACACCGTTTGGAGTCGATTGAAGAGACATTTCAAAAATCGCTGGAATCCCGTTTTAGCGTCTCACAAAACCAAGCGTAACTCAAGCACTAATGAATATTTTGACGTAAAATTTCCCGCAGATGGCAAGGACAGTGACAACAACCTAAAAAAAGAAAAAAAACATTGAAATACCTTATGCCCGGGAAATTTAAATTGAATATGGGTCTTACTTTTTACACACAGTAGTACGATATATGACACGGGTGAAAAGCGAATGCACTTACTTTGCCCTAGTTGAAAACGTTTGGTGAATGAAGTTGGGTTAAACAGCTTTGTGAATGAGTTTTCGAAAATGCTACTCTCAGCAGTGGTGGGAGCACTGCCTTTCGAAGTTTCTGCAAAGTCATAGCAACTAATAGCTGGGTTGACATATTCACAATAAACGAACGCACGTGCAACGGATGGCTCGGTTCCAAGTGGTGGTTGAGTCGATGGGTGGCAACAACGAGCAATTTACCCATGTCTAGAACACGACTGTTTCTTTCTTCGCTCGTCGGTGACACGTCAATAGAGGAAGTTGGGAAATCTACCTTTCCGCTGAAGAATTTTATCTACTTCAAAATGCATTGTTTCTGTACGTTTATCTCCAAGGCCAAAATTCCAAGGTAGACAGCACGTAGAACTCGGGAAAACCCGGAAAAGAAATTCCAGCCGAGAGTTCTCGTTTCTATGAGAGTGAATATATATCATAAATCCAAAGGTCAGAATGGCGGAGGAGGTTAAGTAACTGCCATCATCTTGAAAGTGTTTGTTCTATATTGGGGTTTGTTCTACAATGCAGGTTCTCAGTAGATCACCTTATGTAAAGATGAATCTGCTACAAACCGGGCCGTCCCAGAGATAACTAATCTTAAATTAAAGTACTACTGTGTCCAAAAAGTAAGACCAATTATTTATTTTTTTCAAATTTTTTTTATTTATTCTCCCAAATTTATTTCATCGCTTTCAAAGTAATCCCTCCGGACACAATGGACTTATGGCAACTTTTTCTAATCCTCAATGCATGCTAAAATGTCATCTGTAGGGATGGCCTCCAAGGCGCGTGGCGATTCACGTTGAATCTCTTCAATCGACTCAAAACGGTGTCCACGGAGTGGTCTTTTGAGTTTAGAGAATAGCCAGACGTCGCACGCTGTGAATAAAGTGGGTTGTGGAATGTTAGGGGTTTCATTTTTGCCAAAAAGTCACGAAGAAACAATGCAGTGTGAGCTGGCGTATTCAGTGTTTTCGGAACCAATCGAGATTTAACGCTTTTGAGGCTCGAAATGGATTTGACCGATCCTTTTGAAATTCCAACATCATCTCTCTACATCAAGGTCTCTAATTGTAAATCGACGTTTGCTAGCACCAAATCTTTAATTTTTGGACGTGGGTTTCGTCGGTTGAGGGTGATCAACCAGATCTGTTCAACCAAAGCCCTCTGGTCGAGCAGGGGGCTCTTTGTGTTCAACGCGTTCTGTGTCTTCTTAGACCAGTTTATACCACTTCTACACATTTCTATCCAATATAGGCATGCTTGCCGAATGCCTTCTGCAGAATTCTATACGTTTTACAACGTTATACAAACAAAACATTCGTTATACGTACGTTATACAAACAAAATTTAATGCAAGATCTTTGCTCAATTAATTCAGACATTTCAAAAATCGCCGAAATCAGTTTTAACATCTCACAAAGCCAAGCGTAACTCAAGCACTAATGAATATTTTGGCGTAAAATTTCACACAGATGTCAAGGACACTGCCAGCAACCTAATAAAAAAAAAAAACACTGAAATTTTATAAGCCCCTGGAATTTTGAACTGAAAATTGGTCTTACTTTTCGACACAGTAGTAGCTTATTAGATAGCTGGGTGACGGGTCAAAGGAGTGTCATGACAATGATGGGGAAATAGGTTCAAAAGAAAATTCTCTTGTATATTTCTGTAATTGCAAAAAACAAGTAATTTTTATCGCGTGTCTAAGAAAGAAAATATATAAACCGATATTTCTGCTAGTTTTGTGAGAAAATATTTCATTTTCGCTTCACAATTGGATGCATTTAAAGTAGAAAATTGTATTTGTGAGAAATGTATTTTTTGTTTAAAATTCTTTTCTCGAACTATAACAAAAAGGAAATATGAAACAAGTTTATTAAAAAGTGGTACCGTATAAATAGAAAACAGGCTATTACACGAAAAGGACGAACTAAGTTTTAAGGGGTTTTTTTACGCTTATAAATAAAAACAAATAATATAAGTATATTATTGCTTGAATTTTGCTTATTTTTTTCAAGAAAATTATCGAAACAAATTAGAATGACAATTTATTTAGAAAGACAATTTATCTTTAAATAATAAAACTATAAAAACATTAAATCGAGACCCTTAATAGAAACAAATGGTTCATAATTTTAATAATTTTATTAAGAATAATTTTCTGAAGTTCTGCCAATATCCGCTGCAAATAGTTACTAAAAATCATCTTATATAGGGTGGATCTCTGTCGAAACATCGGCCTTTCATGCCAACCACAAGAATTTCTTCACCTTCTGCAGCATCAACGTGAATGTCTCTTTTTGTTATCATGATGATGACGATCCCACACGGATCTAGGCACCAGTCTCATGCTGCTTTGAAGGACTGAAGGATAAACGATCTCGCTGCTAAAATTTCCCTTCAAGTGAATATGCTTGAAGGACGTTTTCGACTTCATAGGAAAAGTTGCGCAAAGCTTATCACCCAATGAATCACATCTGGCCAGAACGCAGTCTTCTTCACACCACGAATACCTTTCGAAAAATGTGTACATACCACTGAAGACACCAAGGTAAAAGTTTTCCGTCATACTGTCTGCCACATATTCTACAAAGCAGCAGAGGCCACTGCTGCAAACTTCTACTCTACCCTCAGGCTCCGTGAGCTTCTTGAAAGTGTAGTCTGTTAGATTCTCCTCCTTGCAGCGATAGTCTCTAGTAATATCGATTGAATCATTGAGAAGTGTTATTGAGCATATATCAGGAACATCATAGCCGTCACCTTTCCATTCCCATACGTCATTTTCGGAAATGGCTGTGATACTGGCCTCGGGTTCCACTGGATCTGCTCCGCGCTTTGGCATATTTGCCACAATCAGTTTTGAGTAGCCATCTGGATTGAAAGTATACACCAAGGCTCTGTTCTGCCCATGAAATATTCCACTTCCAACAGCCATGTAGCCAGGTATTTGAAGGTTGGAGGCCAACATTGTGACATTGTTACCAAGAGCCCAGGATTCCCAGAACTGGATGGACGTCATCTGAGGAGCGAGGTCAACAAACATGGCGGAAAAAAGAACGGCGTCAACCCCTGTCCCGCGGCCCACCTCGCTCATACGTTTGAAGTCGATATCAAAGCAAATAAAGGTGACAAACTTTCCGAAAGAGGTTTCAAAGGTGAAAACCTGTTCTTTTCTTGGCAGGTCCATACCGAATTCGTAAAACAAGTGTTCTTTGTGGTATTTGTGTATGAGGGTGCCATCTTTATCGAAGACAACGTTTGTGTTGAGATGGAATACTCCGTCATCTGGACATTCAGGGGTGCCAAGGCAGCTCTGGAGGTCCCCCATGTTGGCCACCACCACTATGGAATTGTTCCTCGCTATGCAGCTCAGTGTGCGGAGAATGAGCCTCTGCAAAAATTCTGTACGCTCTAAGCAAGGATTGGCACGCAAAGTCTTTGGATCGGTACGGTTTCCATAAACTCCTTAAGTCTGGATCTTTCTGCGGGTGGAAAGATGCCATATTCGAAAGAGAATGATGTCTGCACCCTGACAAAAATTGAAACAATTTCTATAAAAATAGTAGTGTGCAAGAATGTCAAAACAGAGAAATTATAAGATTTATTTTATTAAAGAATTTTTAATGGAGAAATTAAGTTAAGAAATTATTATTATTAAATGTGTCATATGCAGGTTGGGCAACTAGAATGTAATTGGGTGTGATCGGATTGAGATACTTTTGGTACAGGTTGAAGAATTCACAGCTTTATTGACAAACGCACAAATTCCACACACATATAATATTTAGCACATTTAAAGGCAGATAATTATAGATTCGTGGAAGGACTCCACTTCAAAGTTGAAAACTTGAAACTAGGCTATGCACAGGTGCTTAAAATATGCGTTCTCTGTGGGTGAGAGTTTATAGGCCAATTAAGCACCGGAATGAGCTAAATATATTTCCTCCCGGGATGATAGACCTTGCCTTGGTTGGGCGTTTCCTCTCGAGCGAAAACCTAAAGGCCGATATTTCTCCTGAAACCCACAGGGTGCGATCTTGACAGTGGAAGAAGCACGATTACTAAATATCTTTAAAATTCTAAGAAAGCAAATTATGGAATGGCAAATAATACTTATTGATACTTCCACATTAAAATGGAATGAGGGGACATTTTCCAATATCAGAAAACCCCCAAATCGCACCAATATGACTATTTTTAAAACAAATCTGATTACATCAGAATAAATCTCTAATACTGTATCATGTTCAAAAAATTATGTTATGCTTAACAAACAAATCGTGCCACTTGGCAGCGGGCATCGAATTTGGCGACAACTCACTTTCTGGCGGGCGATCTCCGCCGCCCTCCTGTAGTACTCAGGTTGGTCTCCACGATGAGCCTGGCGGTATAGTTTCTGTTTCCGAACCGGGAGTGCTCGTACACTGCCGCCCTGTAGTAGTTCTGGTGTGCCTCGCTGCAGGACATTGCCACCGCCAACAGAACGATTCCCAACACAATAGGAGTCATGGTACTAGAATTAAAAACAAAATGGGCTCATTTCATCAAAGTGAATGGGAGAACATGCTTTTGGTTTAAATTTATACAGGCTCTTTAATTAATACGAAAGGTGGCAAATGATTTCTTTTCCTTTTACAGTCTTACATTTCCGTGAATTTGTTCCTCGTTTTAATGAACCCCTTCATTCTCACGAGTATCGAACTCATAACCCCTTCCAACCATAGTGCAGTAGATTGACGCTTTACATTGCAGCAGGATCTACAGAAACCCGCTGTCGAATACAATTTCGTTCAACAAATGAATTTATGATTTTAAAGTTAAAAACCGAAATCTATGTTTAAAAGTAATTCATGAAATAAATAAAAATTTGAATTCCTAATTTGTTTCTATAATTAAAACAGAAGCTCCGATAACCTATTTATGAACTAAGCTAATGAGTGACTTGTGCACATAACGCATTAATGTATTTTAGACTGGGTCCAACACCCGGCTCAACACTACATCAGATGTGGTCCTACGTGAAAGATTAAATTTCCTTAAAATATCGATAGTCTGATAATTATATTTAACATACAAAAGCTTTGTGTTTATATTTGTTTCTAATAATTACTTTTTTTCACTTTCGGCTTTTCTGTATTAAATATTTATATGTATATATACACTCAATTCTGTTTTTGCACGACATTAATTTAAGATAAATTAGAGGAAAAATTTGATTCTCTTTTTGCACGACTTCTTTTTGGTGCGATCCATCCAAATTCTAAAATCTTATTGCACTATTATTCTTATAGCTGCGCCATTGGAGACGAGGAATGTAAAGTGATTTTTAATTTGTGGAAATTCCCCCGAATTTTATCACCTTAATAGGGAATGTTTTTTTCTCTGCATTTTGAGTTGGATGTCCAAACTAAAAATACTTTTTTTATGCTTATAAATCTTTGTTTTAATAATTATAACTGAAATATTTCTTAATATCCCTTGCACAATCTCACATAATCCACTTATATCAAAAGCAAAAGTGATATCTCTTTTGATATTAAAAATCATATTTTAGGTCCCCTTGCAACTGAACTGCAGGAAAGAATTTTGATCAAGGGTCTCGAATTCAAAGTTCTTTTGAATAAATGCAATGCATCCGACCATCCGGTCTTAGAACATCCAAACGTGCAATTTTGTTTTCTGCCGCCTAATCCTACATCCATCTAATACTACATCCTGATTACTACAGCCGTTAGATCAAGGTATACTTGCGACATTTAAGGCATACTACGTAAAGCGAGCATTTCAATCCGTTTTGGACAAACTGAACGATGAAACACCGACAGACATTGATGCGTGGAAGAAAATTTCAATTACGGACTATATCAATCCAATTGAATGAGCACTAAATGAATGACGGCCAACCACCTTGAATGCATGTTGGACAACTGTTTGGCCAGAATGTATTAAAACAAAAGATCCCGCTCTTCCCAACACGTTTTGTGTTCATGAATGTGTGACATGATAATGACGGTTTTACTTTGCATCATGCGCGTGCAATTTTTATGACATAAAATGTTTCAGATCCTAACATCAAAACTCATGGTATATTGTATCATTTTTGCTGAATTTTTAGGACTGGAATCAATCTTCTATTTTTCCATTGATGCAATATAATTATAACAAGAATCATTTTTACATGTATACCAATGTATCTATTATGTAAAAACAGAATTAGATGCATATATATATATATATATATATATATTGAAATTGTAATTACATGAAAATATTTAAATCGTAATGAAATGAATGACTTGATAATAAATGTTAATTCGTCAAATACTAATTTGAAATTTCTATTTTTTCAATAATTAAAATATTCCGCTCTATGATTTGCAAAAAATTGTCATAAGTGTTTATGTGCATCGGTAACTTATTTACTTTGTATAATTTAACTAATTTTTTTTTTGTTAAAGGAGGAATAATTTATGTGTGACCCGACACAATTTATTTCTTCAATTGACGATCAGAAAAGCTGAAAAACTTGGCATTTCCGATTTTTATCAGCCTCCTGTTAATGTTGTTCAGGGTAGAATGCAAAGATCTCTTTTTTTGCCATTAGTTTAAACATTTAAGACAGCGTTAATAAAAGTAAAACACAAAATCTGAAGAGGGGATTTATGAATGAAAGAAATTTAATTACAAAAAAATAAAATGAGTTGTTAGACGGAAAATACTTCTCCAATAACTTATAGATAATAACTTAACTTATAGATAATGATATAATAGATGACAGACAAACACGATACCGAAATTAACACAGGTAAAAACGACCCCATCGAAAATATACGAAATATTTATTACGGGGGTGAAAAGCAAATGCACTTACTTCGCCGTAGAGGAAAACAGTCAGCGAATGGAGTTGGAATAAGCAACACTGCGAATGAGTTTTCGAAAATGCTCATCTCAGCGGGGCTGCGCTGCCTTTCGAGGTTTCTGCAAAATCACAGCAACTAATGACTGGGTTGACGTATTCACAACAAACGAACGCACGTGCAACGGATGGCTCGGTTCCAACTGATGGTTGTGTTGGTATAGGTGGCAACATCGCACATAATAAGAAAGGAAAGCGACAGTTTACCGATGTTTGGAACGCGATTGTTTCTATTGCTCTCGTCGGTGACACATCAATAGAGGAAGTTGGGAAATCCACTTTTTCCGCGGCCTCTACCGAAGAGTTGTATCTTCTTCAAAATGCATTGTTTCTGGACGTTTATCTCCAATGCCGAAGGGCCGCGGAGGGCAGCACGAAGAAATCGGGAAGCCGGAAAAGAAAGTCTAGCCGAGAGTTCTCGTTTCTATGCGGGGGATATGTATTATAAATCCCAAAGGTCAGAACGTCTTGTCTCACTGAAGGGAGGAGGTTAAATAACTGTCATCATCTTGGACGTGTTCGTCGAATATTGGGGTTTCACAATGCAGGTTCCCAGTAGTGAACCTTTTGTAAAGATGAATCTACTACAAACTCGCAGTTCCAGTAATAAATAATCTTAGATTAGTCTTAATCAGTCTGAGTAAAAACTTTTAAGGCCAGTTGACATTTTTGAGAAAATGGAAAAATTTAAACTGAAGAATTAAAATACCATTTGATTGATAATTATTGAGCTTAAATAAAAGTAAAAAAAGTAGAAAAATTAATTTGCAAATATTTTATTATTAGAAAATATTACAGAACACACAGATGAATATTTGAGCCTGAGTAAAAACTTTAAGGCCAACATAGAAAATAACATATAAGAAAAAAATTACAAATTCTTAGAAGGTTGTGCAGGAGCCATTACTTGAATTACTTCAAATATTTTTGTTTTCATGGATGAAACGAGTTTTTGAGAAAGAGTGGGGTCGGTTTATACTATTCATCTTAGATAGTAGATTTAAAAATGTCTCCCATTTGCATAAACTCTTCTTGCTAAGGCAGCCCAAAGGTTCTCGATTGGATTGCGGTCAGGTGATCTAGCTGGCTATTTCACAGTTTCAACATTGTTGACTTGGAACCAATTTTTTGTGCTGTTACTCGAATGGATCGGTGCATTGTCTTGCTGATATTTCCAATTTCCTCCAGGAAGACATTCAGCATTTGGCAAAAAGATGATTTGTTAGGACATTTTGGTATCCTTGTGAATTCATTCTACCTGAAACGAATGCAATTGAGCCCACACCATTGTGAGAAAAACAGCCCCAAGTCATGATAGACCCCTCCACCTAATTGGCGCTTGGAGAATATTTCTTTTTTTTTTTCATTTCTTATATCATGCCAGTAGAAATTCCAGCCATCTGGTCCATCCAAATTCCATTTTTTTTCGTCAGAAAAAATAATTTCTATCCATTGGTTGTCCCAGGTCATGACTTTCTGGCCAAAGTTCAAACGCTCTATTTTGTGTCTCTGCAGTAACTGAGGCTTAGTCAATTTTGCTGTATAAGTGTACCTTCCAGGGCTTCTAATTGTGTTATAAATCGTTTTTTGACAAACTTTTAAACCTGTCGTCGGAATCAGTTTCCTGGTTGAGTACTTTCCAGTAGATGCAAGTTGGCAATCTCTTCTTTCATCACGCGAAGACAAAGCTTTAGGTCTTCCCCCAGTATTCTTTTACCATAATTCTCTTTCAATTTTAAAAAAAATTTTGACTACAGTCTTTGATCTTCCTATCTTTATCGCAATAGCACGACTACTCATTCCTGTTGAAGACAAAGCTCGATCTGTCCTCTTTCAAGATAAGTTAACTTCTTACCCTTCACCATCTTCACAAAGATCACCAACACTTCGAAGAAATGCATGACAAATATGAAAATTGCAGCGTTGCCACAAGCTAGTAGCGTTGCAATGATAATTACACGATTATATTATATTTATTTTTAAAAAAAATGGCTGGTGGCCTTAAAGTTTTTTACTCAGGCAGAAATACTAACTTTGTAAATAACCACATGTTTCTCATAATTATGTATTTACAAATTATGTTTACAGCATTTATTTCTTATCAATGAACTTTAATAATTAATATTATTTGAATCCCTTTTATTTCATTTTACATTTTCTCAAAAATTTTTACTGGCCTTAAAGTTTTTTACTCAGGCTGTATATAACACAAATATTTACGCACATGTCCATAAATTAAGGATAATGAAGTTCAGGCAAAGAAAGAGACAAAAACAAAACAAATTTGACTTATTTGTAAAAAGTCTATTTATTAAACAAAAGGTAAAGAGCAAAAAAAGATGCTATATGTTTGACATGATTAATAAAAATTGTGATTTTTACTCCCTGGAGCAAATTTGAAAAAAAGAACCTATCTACAAAAAACAGTATAACATGGTTAATATCATGGTTAATATGGAGTATATCTCCCAGACGATGCAATATAGGCCTTACAACGCCTAGGCAAGCTGAGTATCAAATTATCAATCTGATCTTGGGAATATTACACCACTCATCAAGCAATGCCCTCCGAAGTTCCGCTTGACAGGTGGGAGGGGGTTGACGGGCTACAATTCGTCGGCCAAGAATATCACACACATGCTCTATTGATTCAAGTCCGGTGAGTATGCTGGCCAATCCATACGGGTGATATCCTCCAATTGAAGGCATTCGTCTACAATGTTTGCGCGGTGAGGACGGGCGTTGTCATCCATAAACAGAAATTCAGCACCCATGGCGCCCTGAAACAAACGTACATGTTGTTCCAGAATGACATCCCGATAGATGTGGCCAGTCATCGTTATACTCTGAACATGCAGGTCAGTTCTGGAACCAAGAATAATTCCTCCCCAAACGAGCCATCCTGCGTTCAATGGTGTTCTCTTGGTGGTAACGGGTACCTGGCGCTCTCCATATGAAAGTCCGGCGAGCATCAGACTGCAAACTAAACCTGGACTCGTCGGAAAACATCACACAAGACCACTGTTGCGGTGTCCACAATGCATGCTCTCTACCCAGGTTAATCGCAGGCAACAGTGAGTTGCGGTAAGTGGAACACATCTGACAGGCCTACGAGCATATAGACCAATGTGCCCTAAGCGTCAGTGCACGATCTGCCTTGAAACTGTCGTACCGGTAGCTGAAGAGAGCTGACGAGACAGGTCTTATGCTGTGCTCCGTCTGTTTCTTTTGGCAGTAACTGCTTAATACCGGTCCCCATTTGGCGTTGTAACTCGGGGGCGACCTGTGCTGTAACATCTACTCACATTACCATCATCTTGAATCGTTGCCAAAGCCTGGAGATGACACTCTGGGCGATTCCAAGTTCCTCGAATTCTTCCAGCTGGGTACGTCCACATTCAAGTCTTCCGATAATTCTACTACGTAAAAATCATCCAAATGCTTCCTTTGTGCCATAACTATGCGGTTATCGCACTGAAGGCTTTTAAAGCGCTTGTGAACAATTTTACTTTTTGCCACCATTCCTTATATACCCCTCTCTTACACTCTCGTCATTGTGAGGTACTATCCGCGCCATCTGGTGGTTTCCTGTAATTTGCATATTCTTCTTCAAGATGTGTGTGATAATTCTACAGGTGAAATTTTTATTTTAGAGTTAAATTTCTGTGTGATTCTGAATTATCCTTAATTTATGGACATGAGTGTATAATTCATGTGGTATATTTATGGTATATTTTATGTGTGTCCTTTGTTAGGAGGTGTGAGGGTAACATTTACTGGATGAGAATCCGATCTGTTCAAAAGATGACCAATTTTTCGGAGGAAGCAGGTGCCGACTGAAAGTGATATTCCTGTGCGGCAAATGCGAAGGCAAATAGAAAACTTCCGCACATGAGCAGGGAAGTGCAAAGATTTTCTGATCTGTCTCCAAAAAGTAGTCATAAGTTTGTTGAAACAGAAAGGACAGGGAAAGGGAACAGGTTGGGTAATAATTGTATTTGAACAAGGAACTTCAGTAGTAAAGTTAATTAATTTAAAATGTTACACAAAAGGGAATTTCATATGGAAGAAGAAGTATATTATAATCTTATATTCGATTCTCTAATTTCGAATTATAAATTGCAAAAGGAACACTTTTAAATAGGATAGAAATGGTTGTACACCTTACAATTTATAGGACACGGTAAATAGAAGACAACTGTGGATGATTTTATGTGCTAACACTATTTTCCCATTTATAAGTTTTAAAATAAAAACGAGCTGGTACATTTAATAAAATGTTAATATTTAATGTAAGTTCCCTCATTTATTTATTTATTTTTGAAATAGTTTTTATTTTTATTAATTAAAAAAAAAGAAATTCTTATCTTGTGTAATAAACCAAATATATAACAAATATCTGTGACTGTTTCGTCAAAAAAAATTGTTTTTGTTTAATCATTGCTAGCAGTTTAACTTTTGCAATGTTTAAATTCCTTTTCTCGAAATATAATTTAATAGAAGTAAAAATATAAGAATGTGAATACGTTTCAATAGAAATTTTGACAGAAACAAGCGTAAAAATTAATAAATAATTTTATTGCCTTAAAATTATTAAATCATACAATAATTTTACCAACTACTTATTGGAGAGAGTGGCTCATAATTATAAAAAATATTTATGATTTCACGTATAAATTTCTGATACATTTTTTACCGCCAACATCCGGTGGTGATTGTTAATCCAATTTATTTTTCGAGGGAGATCTCTGTCATAACATCGGCCTTTCATGCCAACAACAAGAATATCTTCACCGTCTTTAGCATAAACGTGAATGTCTCTCTTTTTGTTATTGTGGTGATGATGGTCCCACACGGATCTAGGCACCAGTCTCATGCCGCTTTGAAGAACTGAAGGATAAACGATCTTGCTGATGAAGTTGCCCTTCAAGTGAATATGCTTGAAGGACGTCTTCGACTTCATAGGAAAAGTTGCACAAGGTCTATCGCTCAATGGATCACATCTGGCCAAAACGCAGTCTTCTTCGCACCACGGATATCTTCCGAAGGGGTTGTACGTACCGTTGAAGACACCAAGGTAAAAGTTTTCTGTCATACTGTCTGCCACGTATTCCAGAAAGCAGCAGAGGCCACTGTTGCAAACTTCGACTCTGCCCTCAGGATCAGTGAGCTTCTTGAAAGTGTAGTCTGCCAGATTCTCTCCATGCAGCGATAGTCTCTTGCAATATCGATTGAATCATTCAGAAGGGTTATTGAGCATACATCAGGAACATCAAAGCCGTCACCTTTCCATTCCCAAACGTCTTTCTCAAAGATGGCTGTGATACTGGCCTCCGGTTCCACTGGATCTGCACCACGCTTTGGCACATTTGCCACAATCAGTTTTGAGTAGCCATCTGGATTGAAAGTATACACCAAAGGCTCCGTCCTGTCCATGAAATATTCCACTTCCAACAGCCATGTAGCCAGGAATTTGAATGTTGGAAGCCAATATTGTGACATTGTTACCAAGAGCCCAGGATTCCCAGAACTGGATGGACGTCATCTGAGGAGCCTGGTCGACGAACATGGTGGAAAAAAAGAACGGCGTCAACCCCCTTTCACGCGGCCCACTTCGCTCATTCGTTTGAAGTCGATATCAAAGCAAATAAAGGTGGCAAACTTTCCGAATGAGGTTTCGAAGGTGAAAAACTGTTCTTTCCTTGGCAAGTCCATGCCTAATTCGTAAAACAAGTGTTCTTTGTGGTATTTGTGTATGATAGTTCCATCTTTATCAAAGACGACGTTTGTGTTGAGATGGAATACTCCATCATCTGGGCATCCAGGGGTGCCGAGGCAGCTCTGAAGGTCCCCCATGTTGGCCACCACCAGTATGGAATTGTTTCTCGCTATGCAGCTCAGTGTGCGGAGGATGAGCCGCTGCGAAAATTCCTTTCGCTCTAAGCAAGGATTGGCACTTGCAGTCTTTGGATCGGGTACGATTTCCATAAACTCCTTAAGCCTGAATCTTTCTGCGGGTGGATAGAGGCCATATTCTGGATAAGGAAAGATGCCATATTCTGGATAGAGAATGATGTCTGCACCCTGACAAAAATTGAAACAATTTCTATAAAAATAGTAGTGTGCAAGAATTTAAATTAAGACATAAAAATCAGCATAATTTAGTTAACTTAAATGAATGAACGATTGAATACTTTAGTAACAAAAGTGGTTTGTGAGTTTCTAAAAAGAAAAAGAAGAAAAAAATTTGTCAAAGAGAGAAATTTGTCAAGAGAGAGAAATTTGAATATATGAAAATTGAAAAATTTGCAATGAAATTTCAATTGCAATTATGTTCAATTTCTATTAATTGTTCAATTGCAATGGTGTCAAATTGATTGTTCACTTGAAATTTTGTCAAAATAAAAACAGTAAATATCTGCGTCCGAGCAAGGATTTTGCAAAGTAGAAATATGAGCCTTCCATTTTCTAAAAATAGATGGAAGTTGATCTCGCATTCCAAGATGCACTGCCCTACAGAGCCCTCCATTCAAAATGCGGCGACGCCAAAAGTCCAAACGTTGTTGAGACTATGACATACTTTCTTTCATTTCGAGTTTCATGGATTAAGATGCCAACAACATTGAAATAGTACTAGTATTTTTAATTTGTTAGTAGAACAATTATCCACTTTAAACCGTAGGTAATGGTCTAATATGTTTGTAGAGCTTTGGGTGTGGGGCTGACAACCTTACCGTGTAAAAAAAAAACCCATCTCCTGTGTCGAAAACTGCTAGTAGACAGTGAAGAAGAATGCATATAATAAGAATACACATAATAATGAAGAAGAAGAATGCATAATGCGAGGAGAAACAAATGATGGAAAAAAATGCATAATACAAATAAGTAGAATGCATATTAAGAAGAAGAAGAAGAATGCATAATAAGAATACGTAATAGGCAAAGGAATAAATGATCTGGAAAGAGAATGCATAATAGGAAGAAATAGAATAATTATGAAGAAATTTGCATAATAATATCAATACATAATATGAAGACGAATAATATGTAATACGAAGACTGAGAATACGTAACAATAATAAGACTATATAACAAGAAAAAACAATGTAAGATACAAAAAAGGAAAATCCATACTATGAAGAAAAGAATGTATCTGTACTGAATAATTATACACTAGACTCTGCCAAAATAGAGAAATTGTAAAGATTTATTCTTTTAAAGAATTTTTACTGAAGAAATGAGGTTAGAAATGTTATTTTATGAATGCACTCAAATTAATTTTATTTTTATAACACTATTTATAGTTATTTTCTTATTATACTTTTCTAATATTTTTTTTTCGAAAAATTTGGCTTTGTGTGATTGCGCATTTTTAAATAATCTTGAGAGATTTAGTTTTTAGACGTAAATAAATATTTTTTTAAATTTTACAAAAATATTAAAAAATGCGCTCTCATTCAGGATTTCCGTGAAATATCATCAGCAGGAATTTCAAAATGTAGAAATTCCATTGAAGACGTCTCTGAAAATTCAGTACATATATCTCAACGGCAGTATTTATTTCAATTATTATTAAATTTTTCTTCTGCAGATTGGACAACTACATTGTAACCGGGTGTGGTTGGGTTGAGATACTTTGGCGCAGGTTTAAGAACTCACAGCTTTATTGGCACACGCACAAATTCCACACACATACAATTAGAGACATATAATATCTAACATATTTAGAGGCAGATAATTATAGATTTGGGGAAGGACTCCACTTCTAAGTCGAAAATCGAAACTAGGCTAAGCACGAGGTGCGCGAAATATGCTTCTCTAAGAGGGTGAGAGTTTATATGCGAACTAAGTACTGGGATGTTTTAAATATATTTCCTCTCGGAAATGAGAGACTATAAACTAAACGTTCATCAACGGGGCGTTGGTTGCCTTGGTTGGGCGTTTCCTCTCGAGCGAAAATCTAAAGGCTGACATTTCTCCTGAAACCCACATGGAGCGATTTTGCCAGTGGAGGAAGCACGATTACTAAATATCTTTACAATTCTAAGAAAGCAAATTATGAAATGACAAATAACACTTATTGATACTTCCCCCATTAAAATGGACCAAGGGCATATTTTCTTCTATCAGAAAACCCCAAATCTTACTAATACGAATATTTTAAAACAAATCTGATTACATCAGAAAAAATCCTCTAAAACTGTATTATGTTTACAAAAATTATGTTATGCTTAACATTCAAAATTGCGCCAATTGGCTGCGGGCATCGGAATTTGGCGAGAACTCACTTTCCGGCTGGCGATCTCCGCCGCCCTCCTGTAGTACTCCAGGTTGGTCTCCACGATGAGCCTGGCAGTGTCGTTTATGGTTCCGAACCGGGCGTGCTCGTACACCGCTGCCCTGTAGTAGTTCCGGTGTGCCTCACTGCAGGACGTTACTACCACCAACAGAACGATTACCAACACAATAGGGGCCATGGTACTAGAATTAAAAACAAAATGGGCTCATTTCATCAAAGTGAATGGGAGAACATGCTTTCGGTTTAAATTCATGCAAATACTTTAATTAATATGCAAGGTGGCAAATATTTTCTTTTTCTTTTACAGTCCTACATTTCCGTGAATTTGTTCCTCGTTTTAATGAGCCCCTTCATTCTCACGTGTATCGAACTCATAGCCCCTTTCAGCCAAAGTGCAGTAGATTGACGCTTTACATTGCAGCAGGATCTACAGAAACCCGCTGTCGAATACAATTTCGTTCAACAAATGAATTCATGATTTTAAAGTTAAAAACCAAAATATATGTTTAAAAGTAATTCATGATATAAATATAAATTTGAATTCATAATTTGTTTCTATAATTAAAACAGAAGCTCCGATAACCTGTTTATGAACTAAGCTAATGAGTGACTTGTGCACATAACGCATTAATGTATTTTAGACTGGGTCCAACACCGGCTGGACACTACATCAGATGTGGTCCTACGTGAGAGATTAGAATTTCGCTCAAGTTTCGAAATATCGATATACCAGGTCCATCCTATGATGCACACTTTGTTTCCTGAAGGAGATGGAATTTTACAGGATGATATTGACCCATCCATGCAGTGGGATTTGTCCAATCATGGTTTGATGAAAAAGAGGATGAAGTTAAACATCTACCTTTGCCCACACAATCACTCGATCTCAATATCATTGAACCGTTAAGGTCTATTTTAGAGCATTCATTACGGAATCGATATCCTCCACCGGCATCTTCTCCCAGAACTTTCACAATATCTCCATGAAGAATGGCACAATATTCCTCTAAACCCTATTCAGCACTTGTATGAATCGATTCCTAGGCGAATCCAAGCTGTATTACATGTCAAAGGTGGTCCTATACTACACTAATAAAGGAGTCTTTATAAATCTAGGGTGTTTCCGTTATTTTGACAATCCCCTGTATATATATATATATAAATATATTACACGGCTGTAATTTGACATAAATTAGAAGAAAATTTGATTCCCTTTTCACACGACTTCTTTGATTCAACACGATCGACCCAAATTCTAAAATCTTGTGGCACTATAATTTTTTGTAGCTGCGACATTGGAGACGAGGAATGGAATGCGATTTCCATTCGTGGAAATTCCCCGAATTTTATCACCTCAATAGGGAATGTCTGCTTTCTCTCATTTTTGAGTTATGTATCCAAAGTGAAAAGTACTTTTTTTTATGTTTATAAATCTTTGTTTTATTAATTATAACTGAAATATTTCTTAATATCCATTGCACAATCTCACATAATTCACTTATAACAAAAGCGAAGAGAAAATGATATCTCTTCTGATATTAAAATTCATATTTTAGGTCCCCGTGCAACTGGACTGCAGGAAAGAATTTTGTTCAAGGGTCTCGAATTTAAAGTTCTTTTGAATAAAGACAATGCATCCGACCATCCGGTCTTAGAACATCCAAACGGGCAATTTTGTTTTCTGCCGCCTAATTCCACATCCACCTAATACTACGTCCTGATTACTACAGCCGTTAGATCAAGGTATAGTTGCGACATTTAAGGCATACTACGTAAAGCGAGCATTTCAATCTGTTTTGGACAAATTGAAACACCAACAGTCATTGTTGTGTGGAAAACATTTTCAGTTATGGACTGTATCAATCAAATTGAATAAGTGCTGGATGAATGATGGCCATCCACCTTGAATGCAGGTTGGACAGCTGTTTGGGCAGAATGCATTAAAAACAAGTAATATAAAAAAAAAAAAATTTTAAGTCAATTCCTACTTTTTTTCTTCACAATATTGCAGAAAGACCTTTATAAATAATTTTCATTCTTCTTTTTTAAGTTTATCTGGCGACATCTGTGGTAGATATAGGTAACTTAAATCTAAAAAAAAAACTCAAATGAATTAATTAAATTTAATGAAGGAATTAACGTTTGAAAAAACTGTATTAACATCCAGTGTCACCCACTACCAGTTCGAAAAAAATTTATTTGAACTCGAGTGGATGAATAAAAAGTATTTTATGAACGACTGGAAATTTGAACAAGATATGTATATAGGGAAAGTGTGAGCTAACAGAAGGAATTGAACAAAGATCCTGTCCTTCCCAATATGAACGAATCTGGAGTTCATGAATGAGTGACATGTTTTTCCTTTTCAAATGGCGATTTACTTTGTATCATCCGCGTGCAATCTTTACGACATAAAATGTTTAAGATCCTAACCTGAAAACTCCTGGTTTGTTGTATTATTTTTGTTGAATTTTTAGGACTGGAACTAATCTTCTATTTTTCCATTGATGCAATATAATTAGAACAAGAAAATCTTTTTACACGTATCCTAATATATCTATTGTGAAAAAACAGAATTAGATTTGGTAAAAACAGAATTGCATATATATATACACTCAAGAGCCAAAACATTATGACCACCTGTCAATAACGAGTTGGCCCACCTTTGGCGCACAACACAGCTTCAACCCGCCGTGGCAGGGCTTAATACCAGCACTTAATACCAGTTAAATACCACTTCCTACCTGATCACGTGCCTTCCACGTCATCCAGGCGAGTTCATTGCAAAATGTAGGGGTGGTGTTAAAATGTTTTTGGCTCTTGAGTGTATATATTAAAATTGTAATTACATGAAAACATTTAAATCGTAATGAAATGAATGACTTGGTAATAAATGTTAGAGAATAAATAACGAATTCGAAAAATAAATGTTAATTCGTTAAATGCTACTTTGGAATTTCTATGTTATTTTCAATAATTAAAATATTCCGCTTTATGATTTGTAAAAGCTCTGGTAGAAAAGTAAAAAAGAAATGTGTCCAAAGTGTTTAGGCGTATGAACTGATTTATATTGTATAATTTAACTAATTTTTTGTTTTGTTAAATGAGGAATAATGTATGTGTAACCCGAATTCAATTGACGACCACGAGAAAACTGAAAAACTTCTTGGCATTTCCGATTTTGAATTAACAGAGGTTAAAAACGACCCCATCGAAAATATAGGATATATTACAGGGGTGAAAAGCAAATGCACTTACTTCGTCACAGACGAGACCAGCTGACGAATGGAGTCTGCGAATAAAAGCAGCTTTTCGAAAATGCCGATCTCAGCGGGGGTGGGAGGACTGCCTTTCAGAGTTTATGTAAAGTCATAGCAACTAATGAGGTGGTTGACGTATACACAACAAACGACAGTTTCTGCGAAGCACGTCGAACGGATGGCTCGGTTCCAACTGATGGTTGTGTCGATGGGTCATAATGAGAAAGGAAATCGCCAATTTACCCATGTTAGGAACACGACTGTTTCTTTTTCGCTCGTCGGTGACACATCAATTAAGGAAGTTGGGAAATCCAGCTTTCCACTGACTCTAGCGAAGTGTTTTATCTGCTTCAAAATGCATAGTTTCTGGACGTTTATCCCCAATGTCGAAAGGCCGTGGTGGACAGCACGCAGAACTCGGGAACACACAGAAAAGAAAATTTAATAGAGAAATATACATCACAAATCTAATGATCATAATGTCTTGTGTCACTGGTGAAGGAGGTTAAATAACTGCCATAATCTTGGAAGTGTTCGTCGAATATATTCGGGGTTTCACAATGCAGGTTCCCAGTAGTGCATCTTATGTAAATTATGTATTATCTTATTATGTATTATCCTATATTTTCGATGGGGTCGTTCCAGTAATAAATAATCTTAGATACAAGTATAAGGCGTTTGAAAACAAATTATAAATATATAATTTATATTTATTGCGATAAACTTTATGCGTTTATATATATATATATATACACTCATGTCCATAAATTAAGGATAATGAAGTTCAGGCAAAGAAAGAGACAGAAGCAAAACAAATTTGACTTATTTGTAAAGTCTATTTATTAAACAAAAGGTAAAGAGCAAAAAAAAGATGCTATATGTTTGACATAATTAATAAAAATTGCGATTTTAACTCCCTGCAGCAAATTTCAAAAAGAACCTAATTACAAAAAACAGTATAACATGGTAAGTATGATGGTTAATATGGAGTATGTCTACCGGACGCTCTCCATATGAGAGTCCGGCGAGAATCAGACTGCAAACTAAACCTGGACTCGTCGGAAAATATCACACAAGACCACTGTTGCGGTGTCCACAATGCATGCTCTCTACTCCAGGTTAATCGCAGGCGACAGTGAGT
Organism: Caerostris extrusa; assembly: GCA_021605095.1. Taxonomy (NCBI): domain Eukaryota; kingdom Metazoa; phylum Arthropoda; class Arachnida; order Araneae; family Araneidae; genus Caerostris; species Caerostris extrusa. The sequence goes on from BPLR01014476.1 coordinate 123,839, forward strand.
TGCGGTAAGTGGAACACATCTACGAGCATATAGACCAATGTGCCCTAAGCGTCTGTACAAGGTCTGCCTTGAAACTGTCGTACCTGTAGCTGAAGAGAGCTGTCGAGACAGGTCTGATGCTGTGCTCCGTCTGTTTCTTTTGGCAGTAACTGCTAAATACCGGTCCTCATTCGACGTTGTAACTCGAATATTCGGCGACCTGTGCTGTAACATCTACTCACATTATCATCATCTTGGAATCATTACCAAAGCCTGGAGATGACACTCTGGGCGATTCCAAGTTCCTCGGATACTTCCAGCTGGGTACGTCCACATTCCAGTCGTTCGATAATTCTACCACGTAAAAAATCATCCAGCTTTTAAAGAGCTTGTGAACAATTTTACTTCTTTGCCACCATTCCTTATATACCCCTCTCTTACACTCTCGTCATTGTGAGGTACTATCTGGTGGTTTCCTGTAATTTGCCTATTCTTCTTCAAGATGTGTGTGATAATTCTACAGGTGAAATTTTTATTTTAGAGTTCAATTTCTGTGTGATTCTGAATTATCCTTAATTTATGGACATGAGTGTATATATATATAACACAAATATTTATATATACATACATACATACATACATTCCAACTTTTTTTTTTTCTTCAAGTGTCATCCACTACAAGTTTCAAAAAATGTATCTGAAGTTGAGTGGACGAATAAAAAGTATTTTATGAACGATTGAAAATGTGAACCTGATATATATGTGGGATTTATTTGTCTGGTAATCACCAGATAGCGACACCCTATGGTCGCTTGTCTTTGACAGAGCTGTTTACAACGTGGGGGTGAATTGAACTTTGAACTCTGACCCCACGAAAGGGGAGCGAGTCCCTGTGGATGAGAGAAGAAACCCCGCAGATGGGCGCGGAAGAGAACGCTGGCATGATGCGGACGAACAACGAGAGAGGACCGAGATGCACAAGTTTAGCGCTTGATTAATAACCAATGTAAATATTATTGTAAATTATAGAACCAAATAAATGGTTTTATTTAAAGAAACGCATGACTTTATTGTGTCTGTCAAATCCCCCTAGACACCCACTGCAAAAAGTCAAGCTTTGGTTAGACTGGTAGAGAAGTCTAACAAAACTGTAGGTTAGGCTGGAATGCATCTGTTGAAACCTGTGTAACCCTACATAAATTGGGGTTTCATCTGGGATGTGTCTTTTCCAAACGGCAAACCTACATAAATTGGGGCTCGGCCGGGATGCGTCTTTTGCAATCGCCCAAAGTCTACATAAATTGGGGGCTCGGGTCGAGAGGAATCCGCTGGACTGTTGAAATCTACAGAAATTGGCAAAAATCTACAGAAATTGGCAAAAATCTACAGAAATTGGCTACAGTGTATCCGGCCGCCCTGGCCTATTGGATGAAGTGATACAGTGAGATAAGGCCACCCTGGCCAAGATGAATCTATTGGAATGCTGAACAGGGAAGCGGTTGAAGAAGCCATTTTGTTGGAAGCGTTGGAGATTCTGTTTGGAGTCTTGTTTTTTTTGTGTATCCGGCCACCCTGGCCTATTGGATGAAGTGATACAGTGTGACAGCCACCCCGGCTATAAGTGATTCTGCAAAGGAGATAGCCATCCCGGCTATAACAAGGCAAGCCGTATTTGTGTATCCGGCCAGATAAGACAGATAAGACATTTATTTTACAATAATTTGTTTTCATATTTGCACGATGATAATTTAATTTTAAGTAGCATTGCATTTTTGTTCTAATTCTATAAAAGTAATTGTTTTCATTGTGTTTAAATTTAAAAGGTTATTTTAGAAAGAGAATTCTATACAGTTGCTATTTTTTATTTGTTTTAAATACTTAATCATTATTTTTAATCTGGGATATTCTATGCATTTGAATCATATGTTTTATGTCTTTCTTTGATAAATTAATATTAAATAGTAAAATATCTAGAAATGTTTCTGTATTTGGATGATAGAACGTGCTATTTGACTTAACAACTTATTGATTTAACTGATGTGTGCTATAGATTATTTTTGCTAATTAATTTTATGGAAATTGAAATGTTTTCTATATTTGGATTAATAAAATTTTTGTGGCTTAGTATTTGTTTTGAGTTCTAAATCAAATTAAGGGTGAAGTTGATTTATTGTTATTGTTTGTTTTGAAGATATAAATTTTAGGAAATTTAAAATGGCTTATATAGCCATGGGGTTAAAAGAGGACTTGTGCATATTGTGTAGAGAACTAGGTATATCTATAAATCCCGATTTTAGAATTTATCGATTACAAGAATGCTATTCTTAAAAGCGACAATTATGATGAGGGATTTTGTAGGGAGTTGTTAAGCACGATTATTAAGGAGAGGAATGCGAAGAGAGACGAAGACGAACGGCGTCGTAAAAGTGAATTCGAATTAAAAAATTACAAATAATGCGCAAAAGGTCGAATTACGTGTTGGAAAACTCAAACACTGAGGTTGGGAGTAGACTCCTGATAGAGAGGAAAAACAAAACAAACACAGTTCAATATTTGATAAAATTAAGGAAAGTCAGGAAACGATTAATGAAAATCAGGAAACTCAAAATATTAATGCTGCTCAAATCCCTTCTGCAATGTTTACAGAACGACACATAACAAAAGAGATTAAATTAAATAAAAGAAATGTGGTCGCACTTGTCAAAACAGGTAGCTCCGTAAGTCTATTACGTGAAGATGTGTGTTATGAAATGCCGTATGTTTCTAATAAAGGAGTAGTTTTGGAAGGGTTCGGAAATTCGAGGATTTCCACTAAGGGTTCTGTACAACAAGAAGTTACTATAGATGAAAATAATTTCACTTTGATATGGCATGTGGTGCCAACCGCAGAGTTACAGTTTCAGGCGGTTATAGGAGCTGATATTTTACGTCAGGCTTCAATGAATTTCGTAAATGATAATGTGGAATTTCGTAAATACGAAACAAAAATATGTTCAAAGCAGGCATTCAAATTAAATTTGGGCAATGAGGTTAAACTGAGTCACACTAGTGACACGCTGGTAAAAAATAAACCCACAGATTTTATTTCTTCGTGTAATTCAGTTGTAACTGAAACCATTGATACCTCTAGGAGAATTATGTCGAAAGACGACAAAGTTTATCCTACACATGTTAGAATGTTACCTAGAGAAGTCGTTAAACCTGAGGTCTTGAGTAGTGTTATTAAACATTTAGGATGTTCTGATCCTTGTCAAGAGACCCATTTAGAAAAATCGTCTGTAGTATCTAATAGTAAAAAAAATTGAAGATTTGGCTGAGGGTAAATTTGGTATTACTAGAGGTGATAAGGTAGAGCTACTTAGTTTAGAAGATAAGCATGAGTTTCCACAAAGGAAGATGTAGTTCAGTTTCAAAGGGGAGTAGCGAAGGAATTAACGTTAAAGCTGTCAGAGCAAAAATACACGGTATCGTTGATACAATTAAAGGTAATTTTGGATTTTTATTGCACGGAGCAGAAGAAAGGGAAAAAGCTGTTATTGCCCATATCTGAGGTTAAAAATGATGTAAAAGTACAATCTGGGGTTAAAGTAGAGATTAATGTTGTTTTTCGTAAACGTACTGGAAAATATGCTGCTCTTAATGTTGTGAAGATAGGTGACGGTCGAAAACACCAGCGGTATGAGGGACTGTGTCGCTCGCGTGGTGTATCCGTTGACGGAATACCTCGTCTTACCCACATTCAACAACCTAAAGGATATGACAGATCAACGGGTTTTAAGTTGCGAGGATCCAAGTACAGAGATCCAAATCATTCAAAGGAAAGATTTCGGGGTAGGAAGGGAAATTCAAAGCGTATTAGAGGCATTCGAAGACGTTTTAAGGAAGGAGAGGATCCCCCTGATCCTTTTATGCAAAAATTTGATTAAGGATTATATTATACCTAATGTTAAATACTATTTCTATTAATATGATTTTCTATTATTTCTTATATGTGGTATAAGCTTTTTAGAATTTGATATTGATATAATTTGATGTATTTCAGAATTTGATATCAGTATTAATCGCATGCATCTTAAAATATGATATTATTGAACTTATTGTCATTTTATAGTATTTTCGAACATTATTTTCTATTTTTTATTATTTGTCATTATATTTTATTAATATGATATTGGTATAATTTGATTGTATTTGAAAATATGATATCAGTATTAATCGCATATATTTCAGAATATGATATTATTGGAATTTATTGTTATGTCGTAGTATTTTTGAACATCTTTCTTTTTTTATAATTTGTCATGATATTTTATTATTTGTCATATTCTAGAATTATTTTGATTTTTGTGTGTGTTTAGTCACTGAGGCCAGTGACCTGCAGGATAGCCGATTCTGTGGGATTTATTTGTCTGGTAATCACCAGATAGCGACACCCTACGGTCGCTTGTCTTTGACAGAGCTGTTTACAACGTGGGGGTGTATTGAACTTTGAACTCTGACTCCACGAAAGGGAGCGGGTCCCTGTTGATGAGAGAAGAAACCCCGCAGATGGGCGCGGAAGAGAACGCTGGCATGATGCGGACGAACAACGAGAGAGGACCGAGATGCACAAGTTTAGCGCTTGATTAATAACCAATGTAAATATTATTGTAAATTATAGAACCAAATAAATGGTTTTATTTAAAGAAACGCATGACTTTTATTGTGTCTGTCAAATCCCCTAGACACCCACTGCAAAAAGTCAAGCTTTGGTTAGACTGGTAGAGAAGTCTAACAAAACTGTAGGTTAGGCTGGAATGCATCTGTTGAAACCGGTGTAACCCTACATAAATTGGGGTTTCAGCTGGGATGCGTCTTTTTCCAAACGGTAAACCTACATATATAGGGAGAGTGTGAGCTAGTAGAAGGAATTGAAAAAGAACTCGAGCAGCAAAGAAGGAGAGAGAGTGTGTGCTGTCCCTCTCGTAATGGATCGTTGGAAGGCTCAGAAGATGCACTGACCTATTTTGGAAGACATCATTTGCACTATTTCCCGCTATTTAGAGAGGAGACGCCAAGAAGTAATCTATTTCATGCCAGACTATTGTGAATCATGTTCGCAATCATTCATACCAGTGCATTATAGCTTATTAGATAGGTGGGTGACGGAGTGCCATGACCACCATGGGGAAATGGGGTAAAAAGAGATTCTCTTGTATATTTTCATAATTGCAAAGAACAAGTAATTTTTATCGTGTGTATAAGCAAGAAAATATTAAAAAAAAATTTATAAAAAAAAATTGTAATCTTCTAATGCCGATGTACAGTTTATCCACATTTTTGGTGTTTGCATTTTTTTGTATTTGCATTATTGGTACATGAAATTGCAGCAGACAATGTCAAAAAGAGTGCAGGCATACCAAATTATCGGATTTGAGCACACACGCGATTTTTCGTTTTCCCAGTGAGCCGGACTGCATTTGATCGTCTTCATGAACTTGTATGCCTGATATTTGTAAAAGAGTTGACATAAACATTGTTGGTCTTGAACTTGTTGCGCGGTCAAAGAGGAATCGGTAGGAATTTTGTTTCGAAGACAAATTTGTATACTACTTAAAAGAAGTTTATGTAAATTTTTTTGATGGCTGTACAAAATTTTTTTGAGGTGTAGCACCTCGACGATCATAACGCCTCAATTCAGATTTAACAATCTCTGAGTATGTGGGAGGTTTCTTTCTCGTAAAACGACGCATATCACCACAGTAGATTCTTGGGTAAGAGAGCTCTTCTGCAAGATCATCAAACAATACTGACAAAGGCATCTGGTCTTCACTAGGTGCTAATGCCAATCCAGCATCGATGTTGGTATTGAGTTTATTAATGACCGTCTCGGCTGGAGCGGGATTTTTACGAATGGGTCGCCATGATCATCGTCGTCTATATCAGACTCATCGTTCTCTTCCGAAGAGATAGGATTCAGGTCAGCGAAAGCATTTGAACCTTCAGGAAATGATTCTGTTCGAAATTTTTCGAGCCATTCCAAATCGATATTAACGTTTTGTGATTGGTATAAAGGCTTGTTCATTAGATACAAAGCCGCATTGTAAACACGATTGGGATTAACGCATTGATACATAAAGTGCGATTTGAAAGAGAGACGTTTCTTCAATTTCACATAGATAGTGGCTGAATCGTTTACATTGCGAGGAAAGACAGTCGACCGATTTCTGCAAGTCGTTAGGAACGTTCGTAACGGATCCCTTGATACCATATTGACCATCCCGACCAAGCTCTCGTATTTGCATGAAAGGGATACGAAGAGCAACGAGACGCTCTTCCAAGTCATTCAACTCAGACAAACAGGAGGGTTGTTCAGGATATCGAAAGCCATAATTGGCTGCAAGATTTGGAACGTTGCGTTTACGAATATGATCGCTGCACGTTTTACAAAAGTCAGCTTCATCCAAGTCGACAGAGAAAATTATTGCAATTTGATTTAAAGAAACGTTCTTCGACTTTGAGCTACTGTTTCTCATGAGAGTAGTCGTTTAAATCGGAATGAGTATTGTTCAAGAAGCAATGGGAGCAGGAAGGAGTAACTGAAGAAAACGAATTAAAAGTATCCTTGAGAGGACAAGAACAGGAGGGAGAGTAAAGAGAAGGAGATTGAACACATTTCGTGTGTTTAATATTGTCATCGTGAGGGTTGATAGCCTGTTGACGCTTGAGAGCTCGACGCTCCCGTTGAAGGGCATTTTGGCGGGCACGAGTTTCAGGCTTCGAACGGGCTATTCTTTTCCTTTCACGATCATGCGCTATAACATTGTCTTCCATTAGTGTCAACATTGTTTCCAATTTCCATTGTTTCCTTTTTGGCATAACTTTTATTTCGGATCGGACATCATTTCAGGTCGTTACCGAAAACAATACCCATTGGATACCCATAGGTAATAAACCCATATTTCTGCCAGTTTTGTGTGAAGAAATTTTTTTTTTGCTTCACAATTAGATGCCTTTAAAGTGGAAAATTGTATTTGTGAAAAAATGTATTGATGGTTTAAATTTCTTTTCTCAAACTATAACTAAAAGGAAATATTAAACAAGTTTATTAAAATGGGATATCGCAAAAAGAGAGAACAAGCTATTACAAGAAAATGAGGATCTAAGTTTTAAGAGTTTTTACGCTGATAAATAAAATAATAACAAAAGTATATTATTGTTTCAATTTTTCTTATTTTTTTCAAGAAAATTCTCAAAACAAACTAAAATGACAATTTACTTAGAAAGTGAAAACTTTTTATCAGAAATTTTGATACAAACAACAGAAAAATTAAAACTTAATTTATTATATTTAAATAATAAAACTATATAAACATTAAATCGAGACACTTAATAGAAGCACATGTTCATAATTTTAATAATTTTATTACAAATGTTACTAAAAATCATCTTATATAGGGTGGATCTCTGTCGTAACATCGGCCTTTCATGCCAACAACAAGAATTTCTTCACCTTCTGTAGCATCAACGTGAATGTCTCTTTTGTTATCATGGTGATGATGGTCCCACACGGATCTAGGTGAGAGTCTCATGCCGCTTTGAAGAACTGAAGGATAAACGATCTCGCTGCTGAAATTGCCCTTCAAGTGAATATGCTTGAAGGACGTCTTTGACTTCATTGGAAAAGTTGCACAAGGTTTATCGCCCAATGGATCACATCTGGCCAGAACGCAGTCTTCTTCGCACCACGAATATCTTCCGAAGTGGTTGTACGTACCATTGAAGACACCAAGGTAAAAGTTTTCTGTCATACTGTCTGCCACGTATTCTACAAAGCAGCAGACGCCGTTGTTGCAAGCTTCGACTCTACCCTCAGGCTCAGTGAGCTTCTTGAAAGTGTAGTGTGTCATATTCTCCTCCATGCAGCGATAGTCTCTTGTAATATCGAGTGAATCATTCAGAAGTGTTCTTGAGCATACGTCGGGAACATCAACGCCGTCACCTTTCCATTCCCAAACATCATTTTCCGAGATGGCTGTGATACTGGCCTCCGGTTCCACTGGATCTGCTCCGTGCTTTGGCACATTTGCCACAATCAGTTTTGAGTAGCCATCTGGATTGAAAGTATACACCAGTGCTCCGTCTTGCCCATGAAATATTCCACTTCCAAGAGTCATGTAGCCAGGAATTTGAACGTTGGCTGCCAGCAATGTGATGTTGGTACCAAGTGCCCAGGATTGCCACAATTGGACGGAAGTCGACTGGGGAGCCTGGTCAAAAGAATATGGTGGGAAAAAGAACGGCGTCAACACCTGCCATCCAAAGCACCTTGCTCATCGGTCTGAAGGCGATATCAAAGGAAATGAAGGTAGCGAAAACACCAAATGAGGTTTCGAAGGCGTAAAACTGCTTTTCCCTTGGCAAATCCATGCCTAATTCGTAAAACAAGTGTTCTTTGTGGTATTTATATATGAGGGTGCCATCTTTGTTGAAGACGACGTTCGTATTGAAATAAAATACCCCATCAACTGGGCACCCAGTGGTGTCACGGCAGGTCTGGAGGTCCCCCATGTTGGCCACCACCACTATGGAATTGTTCCTTGCTAGGCAACTCAGGGGTGCGGAGGATGAACCTCTGCGAAAATTCTTCGCGCTCTAAGCAAGGATTGGCACGTACAGTCTTTGGATCGGGAACGGTTTCCATAAAGTCTTTGAGTCTGGATCTTTCTTCTGAAGGAAGGGAGGCCATATTCTGGGAAGGAAAGATGCCATATTCCGGATAAAGAATGATGTCCGCACCCTGATAAATAAATTTCAATTTTTTTATGACAATAGCACTGATTTAAAAATATTTAAAATTTAAAGTAAGATATAGTAGTCAATCTAATGAAACTAAGTTAGCTACGAAACTAAATACTTACAAATAATTAATCACTTGCATCGCTGACAATTAATCGCTTGCAAAGCTAAGATATAAACATTTACAACGCTGGCAGATAAACACTTATCTAATATGGTGTGATGAATAGCGCCATAGTTTTTATACACATCATGATGCGAAACATGTGAAGTCAAATACAAGGCTTCCGCATGTGTGCAGTGAAGTGCAAGATGGTTCGCTGGTCTGACCCAAAAAACGTAGCCATAAGTTTGTTGAAATAGAAAGGAGAGGGGAAGGGAGCTGGGTTGTTAATAAATTGTATTTGCACAAAGAATTTTACTACAGAAGTTGAAAATTAATTTAAAAAGTAACACAAATGGAAATTTCATATAGGAGGAGAAATATATTATAGCCCTGTATTTGTTTCTTTAATTTCAAATTGTAAATTGCAACAGGAACACTTTTTAAATAAAATAGAAATATCCATACACATTGCATCTGACTGGACACATCAAATAGAGTCAACTAATATATATGATTTTTATGTGATAGTAATATTTTCCCATTTATAACTTTTTAAAATAAAAATGAGCTGGTACATTTAGTAAAATGTTCATATTTGATATGAGCTAACTCGTTTATTTATTTATTTTTAAAAATAGTTTTATGTTTTTATTAATTACAAAAAGTAAGAAATTCTTATCTTGCGTCTGATAAACCAAATATATAAACATGACTGTTTCTATGACTGTTTTGTGAACAAAATTCGTTTTTCTTTAATTATTACTTGCATTTTAACATGAATAATCATTTTAAAATATACTTGTTTGATTAAATTCTTTTCTCAAAACATATTTTAGTAAAATAATATAAGTTAAAAAAAAATGGCATCGTAATTATTGATAACAAGTTATAAAAAAAGAAAATGTGGGTCTAAATTTTTAAAATTCTTTTACGTTGAACAAAGAAGTAATAAAGAATATTATTGTTTGAATTTCGTTTATTTTTTCACCTACCAAAATAAATTAGAATTACCATTTGCATAGAGTGTGAAAATTGTTCATCAGACATTTTGATAGAAACAAACATAATAATAAATAATTTTATTGCCTTAAAATTATTAAATCATACAATAACTTAACCAAGCTACTTATTACAGAAAGTAGATCATAGTTATAAAAAATTATTTATGATTTTATGTATAAATTTCTGGTACATTTTTTTCCAGTCAACAACGACTGGCAATTGTTAATCCAGTTTATCTTACGTAGGAGGATCTCTGTCGTAGCATCGGCCTTTCAAGCCAACCACAAGAATATCTGCACCCTCTGCCACATCAACGTGAATGTCTCGTTTGATATCATGGTGATGGTGGTCCCCATGGATCTTGGCACCAGTCTCATGCCGCTTTGAAGAACTGAAGGATAAACGATCTCGCTGCTGAAGTTGCCCTTCAAGTGAATATGCTTGAAGGACGTCTTCGACTTCATAGGAAAAGTTGCGCAAGGTCTATCGCCCAATGGATCACATCTGGCCAGAACGCAGTCTTCTTCGCACCACGGATATCTTCCGAAGGGGTTGTACGTACCGTTGAAGACAGCAAGGTAAAATTTTCTGTCATACTGTCTGCCAAGTATTCTACAAAGCAGCAGACGCCTTTGTTGCAAGCTTCGACTTTGCCCTCAGGCTCAGTAAGCTTCTTGAAAATGTAGTCTGTCAGATTCTCCTCCATGCAGCGATAGTCTCTTGCAATATCGATTGAATCATTCAGAAGGGTTCTTGAACATACATCGGGAACATCAACGCCGTCATCTTTCCATTCCCAAACGTCATTTTCCGAGATGGCTGTGATACTGGCCTTCGGTTCCACTGGATCTGCACCGCGCTTTGGCACATTTTGCCACAATCAGTTTTGAGTAGCCATCTGGATTGAAAGTATAAACCAAGGCTCCGTCCTGTCCATGAAATATTCCACTTCCAACCGCCATGTAGCCAGGAATTTGAATGTTGGCTGCCAACATTGTGACATTGTTACCAAGAGCCCAGGATTCCCAGAACTGGATGGACGTCATCTGAGGAGCCTGGTCAGCGAACATGGTGGAAAAAGAACGGCGTCAACCGCTTTCACGCGGCCCACTTCGCTCATTCGTTTGAAGTCGATATCAAAGCAAATAAAGGTGGCAAACTTTCCGAATGAGGTTTCGAAGGTGAAAAACTGTTCTTTCCTTGGCAAGTCCATGCCTAATTCGTAAAACAAGTGTTCTTTGTGGTATTTGTATATGATAGTGCCATCTTTATCGAAGACAACGTTTGTGTTGAGATGGAATACTCCATCATCTGGGCATCCAAGGGTGCCGTGGCAGCTCTGGATGTCCCCATGTTGGCCACAATGGCTATGGAATTGTTCCTCGCTACGCAGCTCAGGGTGCGGAGAATGAGCCTCTGCGAAAATTCTGCACGCTCTAAGCAAGGATTGGCACGTGCTTTGTTTGGATCGGGTACGGTTTCCATAAACTCTTTAAGCCTGTATCTTTCTGCGGGTGGAAAGATGCCGTATTCCGGATACAGAATGATGTCTGCACCCTGATAAATACATTAAACTGCTTTTTATAACAATAATACTGATTTAAAAATATTTAGAATTTAAATTAAGACATACTAATCAACCTAATAAAACTAAGTCAGTTACTAAAGTAAATGTTTACAATAAGTTATCACTTACATCACTGATAAATGATCGCTTATATCGCTGACAAATGAACGCTTGCAACGCTAACATATAAACACTTACAACACTGGCAGATAAATACTTAACTAATGTGGCGTGATGAATAGCGCCATAGTTTTTATATATACATACATCATGTTGCGAAACTCGGCAAATGTGAAGCCAGATGGAAGGCTTCCACATGTGTGCAGCGAAGTGTGCTACATGGTTCCCTGGTCTGTCACCAAAAAAAGTAGTCATCAGTTTGTTGAAATAGAAAGGAGAGGGAAGGGAACAGGGTGGGTAATAATTTGTATTTGGACAAAGAATTTTACTGCAGAAGTTGAAAATTAGTTTAAAATGCAACACACATAGGAATTAGGAATTTAGGAATTTTAAATGGAAGAAGAAGGATATTATAACCCTGTATTTTATTCTCTAATTTCCTGTTATAAAATGCAACAAGAACACTTTTAAATAGTATAGAAATATCTGTATATCTTACATTAGCAAGATGCGTTAAATATGAGGCAACTATGGATGAATTTTATGTGCTTACACTATTTTCCCATTTATAACTTTTAAAAATAAAAACGTAAGCTGGTACACTTAGTAAAATGTTCATATTTGATATGAGCTCCCTCGTTTATTTATTAACCAATATAACCAATATCTAGGAACCAATATCTATGACTAAAACCAATAAACCAATATCTATGACTGTTTTCAGAACAAAATTCGTTTTTTTAATTATTACTTGCATTTTAACTTAAATAATCCTTTTTGAAATGCACTTGTTTGTTTAAATTCCTTTTCTCAAAATGTATTTTAATAGAAGTACAATGATATTTGTTTAAAAAATTGTATAGTAATTATAGATAACAAATTATAAAGAGAAAATGAGGGTCTAAATTTTTTAAAAAAATTTTACGTTGAACAAAGAAATAATAAAGATTATTATTGTTTGAATTTCATTTGTTTCTTCACCTAAGAAAATACCCAAAACACAGAATTACCATTTTCATGGATTGTGAGAACTATTCATCAGAAATTTTTGATAGAAACAAACATAAGATTAATAAATAATTTTATTGCCTTAAAATTATTAAACATACAATAATTTAACCAAGCTACTTATTACAGTAAATAGCTCATAATTATAAAAAAAATTATTTATGTTTTTATGTATACATTTCTGGTACATTTTTTCCAGCCAACAACGGCTGACAATTGTTAATTAAAGTTATCTTGTGTAGGGTGGATCTCTATCGTAGCATCGGCCTTTCATGCCAACAACAAGAATATCTTCACCCTCTGTAGAATCAACGTGGATATCTCGCTTGATATCATGGTGGTGGTGGTCCCACACTGATCTAGGCACCAGTCTCATACCGCTTTGAAGAACTGAAGGATAAACGATTTCGCTGCTGAAGTTGCCCTTCAAGTGAATATGCTTGAAGGACGTCTTCGACTTCATAGGAAAGGTTGCACAAGGCTTATCGCCCAATGGATCACATCTGGCCAGAACGCAGTCTTCTTCGCACCACGAATATCTTCCGAAGTGGTTGTACGTACCATTGAAGACACCAAGGTAAAAGTTTTCTGTCATACTGTCTGCCACGTATTCTACAAAGCAGCAGACGCCGTTGTTGCAAGCTTCGACTCTACCCTCAGGCTCAGTGAGCTTCTTGAAAGTGTAGTGTGTCATATTCTCTTCCATGCAGCGATAGTCTCTTGTAATATCGAGTGAATCATTCAGAAGGGTTCTTGAGCATACGTCGGGAACATCAACGCCGTCACCTTTCCATTCCCAAACGTCATTTTCCGAAATGGCTGTGATACTGGCCTCGGGTTCCACTGGATCTGCACCGCGCTTTGGCACATTTGCCACAATCAGTTTTGAGTAGCCATCTGGATTGAAAGTATACACCAAGGCTCCGTCCTGTCCATGAAATATTCCACTTCCGACAGCCATGTAGCCAGGAATTTGAATGTTGGCTGCCAACATTGTGACATTATTACCAAGAGCCCAGGATTCCCAGAACTGGATGGACGTCATCTGAGGAGCCTGGTCAAGGAACATGGTGGAAAAAAGAACGGCGTCAACCCCTGTCACGCGGCCCACTTCGCTCATTCTTTTAAAGTCGACATCAAAACAAATAAAGGTGGCAAACTTTCCGAATGCGGTTTCGAAGGTGAAAACCTGTTCCTTCCTTGGCAGGTCCATACCGAATTCGTAAAACAAGTGTTCTTTGTGGTATTTGTATATGATAGTGCCATCTTTATCGAAGACAACGTTTGTGTTGAGATGGAATACTCCATCATCTGGACATCCAAGGGTGCCGTGGCAGCTCTGGATGTCCCCCATGTTGGCCACAATGGCTATGGAATTGTTCTTCGCTACGCAGCTCAGGGTGTGGAGAATGAGCCTCTGCGAAAATTCCTCTCGCTCTAAGCAAGGATTGGCACGTGCTTTGTTTGGATCGGGCACGGTTTCCATAAAATCCTTAAGCCTGGATCTTTCTGCGGGTGGAAAGATGCCATATTCCGGATAGAGAATGATGTCTGCACCCTGACAAAAGTGAAACAATTTCTATAAAAATAGTAGCGTGCAAGAATTTAAATTATGACATTTAAATCAATCTAATGTAGTTAACTTAATTACTAAATATTGACGAATGAATTCTTTTGAATCAATCAATCACTTTGATCTGTGAATCTTTTATGAAGAGGCTTGTGTGACATTGGACCCGCATCCCAATCCCACAATCTCCCATCCTTGCAAGGATTTGCACCACAGAAACGTAAAGCGGTGTGTGTGTTTTCCATTTTCTCAAAATAAAGACAATTCGTGGTTTCGTAATTGCGTTGCCTTAAAAAGCCACCCATTCAAAATGTGGTAATGCGAAAGTCCAAACGTTGTTGAGACTATGACGTACTTTCTTTCATGATGAGTCTCATGGACTCAGAGGCCAACAGCATAATCAATTGGCACTTCTGGAAAAATTAGACATGTTCAAAATATTTTGAAATGTGTGTGTGTTGAAAAAACGTAATTTATGTTTGAAATAGTACAAGGTATTTGTAATTTGTTATTTTATTATAATTATTACCTCGATTTCGTTATCAGTTAGAAGAGCATTCATTTTATTCAGCTTGTCAACATTTCTTTCTTTCTTGCAGTTATAACCCACAGTTTCCCGGCTTCGGTGAAATTATATATTTTAAACTTGGTTTACTTAGGACAGCAAATATTTCAACGATACACACAAAAAAAAAAAAATGTTTTAAAGATAATGTTGTCACATGCTAACATTAAATGCTTCACAATTCTAGAAGATGATAAGTTTTTGCATGGTGTTTTAAAAATTGGATATGGATTTAGATAGCATTTTAATATAACATCAGTGAGAATAGTCACCACTAAGGCTACCAGATGCCACCAGGTGCGAAGTATGTAATAATTAAAAAGTAAGATTTTGGTTCAATCATAATTAAAAAAAATATATTAAGAATTGTCCGTGGTATTTTGCTGTGCATGAGATAAAAATAATTATATCTAAAGCAAAAAAACTTGAACTTCAGAACCACAACATAATCATAAACATAAATTCGTGTATGTATCAATGAAAGAGAGTATTTTGCAAGTTGTAAGCTTTTTTTGAATAAAGGGTTACTTTTTCAAAAAGTGCACAAGAATAAGTTTTCTAAAATACTATAATTCACATGTGAGAATGTTGTTCAAAACGGTTTAGTAGCATGGAAGTCTGCAATGTAAACGTCATTTTAGATCCAATGCAAACGTCATTTAGAGCTTGGAACAAGTTACATCGAAATAATACTTGTAGAATGCGTTCATTCATCGATAGAATACTAAGAATAATGTGTAATATGAAGAAGAACAATACATAATATGAAGAAGAATACGTAATATGAAAAGGAATGCATAATATGAGGAATAATAAATGATATGAAGAAAAAAAACGCATAATACGAAATGTAGAATACATATTATAAAGAAGAACAATGCATAATTAAAAACACATAATGCGAAGAGGAATACATGATATGAAGAAAAAAATGCACAATAGAATACATATTATGGATAAGAAGGATGCATAATACGAAAAGGAATAAGTGATAAGAAGAAGAAGAATAGATAATAATGGGGAACACATAAGAAGAAGAAAACGTAATAATAATAAGAAATACAATTTAAGACACAAAAGGAAAATCCATAACGTGAAGGAGAAGAATGCATCACACGGAAGAGAAGAATACATTACATACTATTTATGTCAAAATGTCTTTTTGCTAAAGAAATTAAGCTAAGAAATGTTATTTATGTTACCTGCCATCAAAGTAAATTTATTTTGTTAAATTTTTTATCGTTGCCCTTTTTATGCTTTTCGAATGACTTTTTCAAATATTTGGATTCTTATAGTGTTGTGTGTGATTAAGAATTTTTTAATATTCGTAAGAGATTTAGTTTTTAAGCAGAAATAAAAAAAATATTTTAATTTAATAACAAAAATACTAAAAATGCACCCCAATTTAGTATTTCTGTGAGATATAAACAACATGAATTTTAAAATGTACAAATTCCCTTAAGGGCATCTTTTCAAAATCAGTACAGAATCTTTAAGATGGTATTATGTTATTTCAATTACTTGTAAAATGTCTTTAAAATTCTAACAAGTAATATAAAAACAAATTTTTTAAAGTCAATTCCTTTTTTTTTTTCACTCTGTTGCAGAAAGTCCTTTATCAATAATTTTAATTCATTTTTTTAAGTTTATCTGACGCCCCTCTATGGGTAGATATATGCAACTTAAATCTAAAAAAAAAAAAAAAAACTAAAATTAAGTAATTAAATTTAATTACTGAATTAATATTTGAAAAAAACTGCATTCACATCCAGTGTCATCCACTACAAGTTCAAAAAAAAATGTATTTGACCTTGAGTGGATGAATAAAAAGTATTTTATTAAATATTGAAAATTTGAACAAGATATATCTAGGGAGAGTGTGAGCTAATAGAAGGAATTGAAAAAAGCAAAAATACGAACTGACAAATGACACTTATTGATACTTGCCCATTAAAAGAAACCGAGGGCATATTTTCTTCTATGAGAAAACCAGAAATGCTACCACATACGATTATTTTAAAACGAATCTGATTATATCGGATTAAAATTCTAATACTGCATTATGTTTAACATTCAAAATCGCGCCACTTGGCGAATTTGGCGGCAACTCACTTTCTGGCTGGCGATCTCCGCTGCCCTCCTATAGTAGTCCAGGTTGGTCTCCACGATGAGTCTGGCTGTATCGTTTATGGTTCCGAACCGGGCATGTTCGTACACTGCTGCCCTATAGTAGTTGTGGTGTGCCTCACTGCAGGACGCTACCACCGCCAACAGAACGATTCCCAACACAATAGGAGCCATGGTACTAGAATTAAAAACAAGTAATATAAAAAAAAAAAAAGTTTTTAAAGTCAATTCCTACTTTTTTTTTTTGCACTCTATTGCAGAAAGTCCTTTATACATAATTTTCATTCATTTTTTTAAAGTTTTTCTGGCGCCATCTATAGATAGATGCAACATAAATCTAAAAAAAACTAAAATTAATGAATTAAATTTAATGACTGAATTAATGTTTGAAAAACTGCGTTAACATCCAGTGTCATCCACAAGAAGTTAAAAAAAAAAATGTATTTGAATTGGAGTGGATGAATAAAAAGTACTTTATGAACGATTGAAAATGTGAACAAGATATATAGAGGGAGAGTGTGAGCTAATAGAAGGAATTGAATAAAATGGGCTTTTAGAGCATGCTTTTTGTTTAAATTCATGCAAATACTTTAATTAATACGCAAGGTGGCAAATGATTTCTTTTTCCTTTTACATTTGTGGACCTCGTTTTACACATATTTATATCACGAACAGTTCATCTACAGGTTATGAAGGTTAGACTTCTAGGGTAGACAGTCCTACATTTGTATGTAGGACTGTGTATCACATGATGGTAACCCACCACTAAGCCGGACTGTCGATGCGGTGCACGTTGTTATAATATGCATCGGATTTCCTTCTTTCTACATGTAGAGAGTGCAAACCTGAGCCTTTAAGCTCCGTCCACACTTGAATACGAGTGTTGCGAGTGTCACTCTCTAACTCCACCCAAAGCGGTTTGTTTCAATATGGACAGAAAACGCAAAGCATGGGGAAGCGTTTAGAAGCTATAGTGTAAAACAAAGTCTGTTTTGGATCGGTCATCAAAGAATCTTCCGAATAGTCGCACTCTGGAATAATAGGACATAAAGGTGTTTGTTGTAAGGGTTCACACTGTAAGATACAAAGTGACTTATATGATAACCAAATATACCAAGAATGGTGATTAATAAATAGTGACGTATTTTCAGTAGAATTAAAAATTTCCGTTTTAAAAAGACGGTCGTTTATTTAAATCTCATAAATTGATTACCGTTTGCACACATTTGATTTTATATCATATAGTATATAGTAGATTTAGAGGAGTTTCAGCGTTATCCAGGATGCATCTTTCTTTCCAGTGACAAGCACCAACGCAGGCAGTTTGAAGACAGCACAAGGATTACGAAAGGTCGAGTGAGTTCCTCGTTTTAATGAGCCCCTTCATTCTGACGAGTATCGAACTCATAGCCTTCCGAGCAAAGTACAGTATATTGAAATTGCAGCAGGATCTATACAAACCCGTTATAGAATACAATTTCGTTCCACAAATGAATTTATGACTTTAAAATTCAAATCCAAAATTTATGTTTAAAAGTAATTCATGATATAAATAAAAATTGGAATAAACATCATTCATAATTTGCTGCTACAATTTAAACAAAAGTGCCGATAACCTATTTATGAACTAAGCTAATGAGTGACTTGTGCACATGGCACATTAATGTGTTTGAGACCAGGTCCAACACCCGGCTCGACACCACTTCAAATGTGGTTCTACGGGAAAGATTGAATTTCGTTAAAATATCGATAGTTTGATACATATAACTTGCAAAAACCTCGTGTTTCCAATTCTCCATATTTGTTCACTTTTGGGCGACCGCAAGAAATGTATTCATCAAGATGATGCGATACGAAGAAAAGCTGAAAAACTTGCCATTTCCGATTTTCATCAAGCCTCCTGTTAATGTTGTTCAGGGTAGATCTCTGGAAAGATCTCTTTTTGTCCATTACTTTAAGACTGTCTTAGACTGAAATGTTTATGTTAGTTTAATGTTACGAAGACTGTTTAAAAAGCTTTTTATTAAAAGTAAGTCACAAAATCTGAAGAGTGGATTCATGAATGGAAAACAAAAACAATTCAATTACAAAAAATGGAATGAGCTGTCATACGGAAAATACTTCTCGAATAACGTAGATGACAGACACACACGATAACGAAATTAACACAGGTTAAAAACGACCCCATCGAAAATGTACGAAATATTACAGAGGTGAAAAGTAAATGCACTTACTTCTCCCTAGATGAAAACACTTGGCGAATGGAGTTGGAATCAGCAGCTCTGCGAATAAGTTTTCGAAAACGCTAATCTCAGCGGGGCTGCCTTTCGGAGTTTATGCAAAGATATAGCAACTAATGACTGAGTTGGCGTATTCACAATAATAGACAGTTTCTGCGAAGTACAGGAAATGGATGGCTCGGTTCCAAGTGATGGCTGTGTCGGTGGGTCGCTACAACGGACATAACGAGAAAGGAAATCGGCAATTTACCGATGTCTGGAACACGAATATTTCTATTACTGTAGTCTGTGATACATCAATAAAGGAAGTTGGGAAATCTACCTTTCCGCTGGCTCTACCGAAGAATCTTACGGCATTTCCTACTTCAAAATGCATTGTTTCCATCTCAAATACCGAAATGCCACAAGGTAGGCAAGGAAAACCAGGAAAAGCAAATATAATCGAGAGTTCCGCTGTCTATATGGGGGGGGATATGTATTATAAACCAAAGGTCAGAATGGATTGAATGTGTCAAAGGTTTGTAAATCCAAAGGTCAGAAGGGATGTGTAGTGCTGAGAAAGGAGGATAAATAACTGCCCTCAACTTGGAAGTGTTCATTCAATATTGGAGTTTCACAATGCAGGTTCCCAGAGTGCACCTTATGTAAAGCTGAATCTGCTGCAAACCGGCCGTTTCAGTGATAAATAATGTTAGATTTAAATGTAAGGCGTTTGAAATCAACATATTTATAGAATTTATATATATAATTGAATCTTTCTATTCTATAATCTAACAGACGCATATAATAACAAGGTTTTTATTATATAATAGACGCATATAATAACAAGGTTTTTATTATGTAATAGACGCATTATGGTGCGGTCATTTAGAGCAAGAGAGCTTCGTAATCTCTTAACTGAATTTTTTTTTTTACATGGATTCAATTTATCTAAATTTGCATTCCAAGACACTGCTTTCTATCTGAGCCGGCAGTTTTGCTTAATGTAATCTGGTTAATTACGTGCATTTATATACTCAGTCGCCAGACATACGATATCGCAAATAAACCCGTGTTTGCCTTAGAATCCTATAAGGTAACACCAAAATGAACACTTAAACATTGTTAATCGTACAAAAATCGATTGAATTAAGAAATTAACTCTAAATTAACTTTTGCGAGAGTGAAAAAAATTAATTCTCGCACGAGTTGAAAAAATTAACTCTCGGGCGAATAGAAAATTTAATTTTCGCACGAAAAAAATTTAATTCTTGCACTAGTTAAAAAAAATTTGTTCTTCAACAAGTTTAAAAAAAATTGATTGTCGCACAAGTTAAAAAAAAATAGTTCTTCCACAAGTTAAAAAAAAAATTAATTCTCCCACAAGTTGAATAAAATCAATTGTCGCACAAGTTAAAAAAAAAAAAAAAAATTAATTCTTGCACGAGTGAAAAAAAAAAAAAAAATTAGTTCTTACACGAGTCGAAAGAAATAAATTCTCGACAGAGTTAACTCGTGATATTCAAAAAATATGTAAATATGAGAAACGAATATCGCAATAATTCTTTCAATCGTTCCTATTGAGTGATATGCTATTGATAATTATAGTTATTAAAACTAGCAATGATTAATATTATCTAAATTTAAAAGCTACACCCATCGCCGAATTGTGGTAAAATAATTCTCTACTTACAGTAAATGCTTGGGTGTACTGGCTCTTCCAGGTGCGGCCAGTATTGGGTGTGAAGAAGTAGAGTCCGTCCAATATATACGCGGAGACTGGTTTTACCCGGGAGCCATTGCACGCCGAAGCGGCAACAGGAGAGGCAGTCAACAAAAATGACCTTCAACTTGTTTCGCTTTCCCTCTCCGACCAACACACTCTGCGCTCTTGATCACATTATGCATTCAAAAAGCGATGCCTTTTTCATCTTTTTTGAGGCTGCCGCTGCGTTCACCTCTGTCGCCGGGTTTTGTTTTTGGGTTCGTCTCGAAAAATGAAGCCCATCCAGTTTCTGGGGTCTCAGTGCACGGCAGGGCATTACACTTTTCGAAACTTCTGACGACCATGTTGATTCAAGATATGAAATGTACTTAGAAGATGTAAGTGAAACTTCCACATCTGAAGCAAGATTCAATTGTATGGGCAAATGTTCCATATTCATAGAAAGATTCAATTGCATGGGTAAATCTGCATTATTTGTAGAAATATTCAATTGTATGGACGGATGTTCCACATGCATAGAAAGATTCAGTTGCATGGGCAAATATTCCCTATTCATAGAAAGATTCCAATGCACGAGCAAATGCTCCATATTCATGGAAAGATTCAATTGCATGAGCAAATATTCCCTATTCATAGAAAGATTCAATTGCATGGGCAAATGTTCCATAGACATAGAAAGATTCAATTGCATGGAATAATCTCCATTATTTGTAGAAAGCCTTAATAGTTTCGGCAGATCTTCCATATCAGTAGAGCGATTTAATTGTATAATCGAATCTATGATATTTGCAGAGAGATTTAATTGTATGTGTAAATGTTCCATATCCATAGAAAGAAATTATATAGACAAATATTCCATAACTGTAAAAAGATTTAATCGTGTGGGTTAATCTTCCCTATCTGCAGAGAGATACAATTATATCAATGAATATTCCAAATCTGTAGAGAGATTTAATTGTATAAACAAATCTAAAATATCTGTAGCGAGATTTAATTGTATGAGTAAATGCTCCGTATCTGTAGAGCGAATCAATTATATGGGTGAATCTTCTAAATCTGTATAGAGATTTAATCGTATGAGCAAATCTTCCATAAATCGAGAGACTCAATTACGTGGGAGAATTCTCTTTGTCTTCAGATCATTTAATATCTATAAAATGAGTAATTTGTTCTCGTCTCTTTTGACGACTATTTAGTTTTATAGAATGCTTGTAAGCTGTTTTGACAAAATAAGGTGATAAAGGATGACACCATTCAATCCAGACGAATTCACAAGGCATCTCCTACAACAATAATTTTTAATAAAAAGTAGATAATTTTCATAATCTGTCAGGAAAATCCGTTTTCCGATTTCTGTCACTTACTATTTGTTAAAAATCAAATAATTTATTTCTTATAAAAGTATTTGATTTATTAATCAAATAGTAAATGTAACAAAAAAAATTAATGCAAATCAGTAATAACTTTGAAGAAAATAATTAATAATGTGGTATTTTTCTCATACGTCTATAATGGGAAAAATACTACAGTAGAACCACTATAAGTCGAACCTCGATATATCGAAACCATCCACAACTCGAAAAAATTTTTTTGTTCCCTTCCCTTCAAGCCCCAAAACCTAAATTACTCAAAATTTCTACCCTCTATAAGTCGAAATAATAAGTCAATCCCCACAAGCCATTTTGGTATATATTTTCCCTCCGTAGCTCAAAAAAAAAAAAATTGGACCTCTGTATCTCGAACATTAGCATTGTTTGATTTTACAAACTTTACAACTCGATCATTTGAAACTAATGACCTCTATAGCTCGAAGAAAAATAAGTTACCGACTTTAAGGATTTGCCGACAATGCAGACAAATCTTACAATGTTTGTATCTCTTTCCTAGAAAACAATGTATGAGTATACAGTAATTAGAATAACCAATTCTATGAAATAGCAACTCGGAAGGAAAAGAATTTTCTGCTCTTTATAGCTTAGATAATACTGTGGATAGAGAACGATCGAATTGTCTAAAAAAAAAAAAAAAAAAATAATAATAAATAAATAATAATAACTGACGTTTTTAATACATAATATTTTTAATTCTAAGGTTGATTTGGAATTATTTTGATTTTTTATTGCAGTACATAATATAACTTTTAAGTTGCAAATAAACATGTTTATTACCTCTGTGAGTTGAATTTTTATTTATTTTACATCTCTAACTCAAAATCAGTTAGAAAGAATCTTAATCTCTACAAGTCGAATATTTCCTTACAAAATCCGCGTAAGTCGAAATCCTCCATAAGTCGAAAACTCTATAACTCGAATTATTTGGCGTCTCCTTGAAGTTCGACTTACAGAGGTTCTACTGTATATTATTAATTATAACCACAATGCTATTAAAATACTACATTCTTTTTCATTGGTGCAAGTGCACCATGGTGGACCAAAAACGTCTGCCTACCGGCAGGTTTCGAGACAAGAGAATGCTTTCTATTTACGGGGTAGGGAAGCCAGGAACAAAAGCCGGTTTAAAGTGGATTCCGAGCGCTCCAACAAGTACAGCACGGCCAGTACTCGAACTCGAAACCTGTGGCACCGAACGCCTCAGCCATCAAGGCCCATTACGATGTATTACATATTATTATTATTAAACAAGTAATATAAAAAAAAAATTGAAGTCAATTCCTACTCTTTTTTCACTCTATTGCAGAAAGTCCTTTATAAATAATTTTCCTTCATTTTTTTAAAGGTATTCTATTCATTTCTCTATTGGTAGATAGATGCAACTTAAATCTAAAAAAACACTAAAATTAATTAATTAAATTTAATGAATGAATTAATATTTGAAAAAACTGCATCAACATCCAGTGTCATTTACTACAAGTTCAAAAAAAAAAAAATGCATTTGAACTCGAGTGGATGAATCAAAAGTGTTTGTGTGAACGATTGAAAATGTGAACAAGATATATAGAGGGAGAGTGTGAGCTAATAGAAGGAATTGAAAAAAAAAAAAAGGTATTTGGTAGTTGTATAAGAAAGTATTCAGATGCCCAAAACACAATTGCCTGGAATAAAAAAAAACCTTTTTTATTAATTAAAATTATATAACTGTTATTAATTAATGTTATTAATTATATAAATTATATATTGTTATAGCAATTCATTTATGACATCGCTCACTATCCAGGACAATTAAATTCCTTTTCGTTTTCTCCACATTAGTTACACAACAATTACTGTCCGATTGCACGCGAAATAGTTCATTTCGCAGAAAAATGGAAATTCATTTCCATGTAGTATTTCCTAACAGGTAGTCAAAACTGGAGATTCTGCCACACACAATAATAAGGTATTTGTTCCTGTGAGTTACGATGTAAAGGTTGCACATGAAATAACAATCATGCAACCGAGCACACTACTCAATAGTTCCCTTTATTGCCTATTCTTTTAAAAGGCGTGATTGATTCATCTTGGCTTTTTCCAAAAGTCATTATTTTTATTAATGACAGTATTTTAAAACGAAATTTGTTTATTCTTTACTGGATAATAAACAATATATAAATTGGCATTTTTTAAAAAAAAATTACAGAATATTTATAAAACACTGTAACAGATTTCTAACTAAAAAAAGAGAGAGAAAAAAATGATAAATATTTATTATCGCATAAAAATAATGCTATCAGTCAAGACTGCTTAATGATTTTAATGTATGGCAAAAATTCATAAATTGTAACCCAAATGATAAATTACATCAATTATAATAATGATATTGTTTTTTAAATAACAAAACTCTATAAACTTGTGCAGATATTAGGCGCGCCCTTTTATTGTTGGGAGGGCTTGGTTACGTATGCTACGCAATGCATCGTATATCTTTATTAAAAATTAAGAAATATAACTTAATTAGTGTGACGCGTCACCACATAAGTAAATAAACAGAAAGGAAAAAATGTTAATTCCATACAGAGAATAATTCGTCATAGATTAGCAACGGGTCTGATGGTCAATTGGCTAGCGCTCTGGCGCTCTGTACCACAGATTTCCGGTTAGAGATCCGGCGGTGCCATGGACGTCTGTAATGGTTCGAATCCACGTTAAACCGTAGGTCCCTGTCTAATAGGATCGTAGAGTGTTGTGGAGTTAATGTGACTGGCGCCTGTTGCCTACCTTCAAGCTACACGGCAATACTCAATGAGTAACGTCGGTGCAGCCCTTGCTTATGATATAAAGATGAACTGTCTCTGTATTGACAGCTGCATTAGAACAACTTCATTTTTTAGTTACATTTTCAACAGCACTATAAAAGCACAGAGGCTCTTTTTCGGCGCTAAATAGCTATGAAAACCAGATATAAACAGTTCTAACTGTTTATGTTTGGACAAAAAAGTAACTAATGGAACACTAAAATTGTTTCTTAAATTATCTTACAAACTCAATTGGCACAAACTTATTTTATGATAATTTTTCATTTATGTCCTTTTCTTCAAAAAATGCACTCACTTTTCTATTTAAAATTAATCTTTACTTTTTTTCCTTGGAGGTTCAGCTTCCGTACCGCCAAAAGTTCACCCACCTCATTCCCAAACTGTATAGTTGCAAATCATCTCTATGCACAGTGATGTGGTATGGTATAGTACTTGCAACTGGCGACTGGCATATCGATTACGGAGTACCAATGGGGGAAATACCCTTAAACCTCCTCATCTTTATTCATAAATAGGATTTTAATTTTAATTGGCTGCTTTAATTTACTAAATATAAATAACTAAATAAAGTTTCTAAAATTCAATTAATATGGTACTCGAAAAATTAAAAAATTTTTTTTCTTCTAATGCAGCTGGCAAATAGACCGTGATTTTCGCTATAAGGGCTGCACCTATGTTACTCACTTTGAATTACACAGGGGGAGCGGTGTAACTTGATGGTTAAGCCACGGAGTCACAATGCTCCCGCAGCACTCTACGATCTTATTAGGACCGGGATCTACGGCTTAAAGTGGATTTCGAACCACTACAATATCCATGGGCAAAGCCGGGATTTGAACCCGATACCTGTGTTACCGAAAGCCAGAGCGCTAGCCATTCGGCCATCAGGCCCCGTTTTAAAAATATTAAAAATAAATAAAAGTAAATTACAAAGTAAAAATAAAAAAAATAAAAGAATTTAAAAGTTAAATTTAAATTCGGTACAATGAGAGACCCGTTGTCGATGCCACAAGACTATTGAAAAACGTAAACAAAACAGTGAAAGGGTTATGCTGAACGGTGGGTGCCATGGTGGTGATCTGAAAAGCGATTGGTTATAACATCCTAACAAAAAAAATGACCGATCTCAGAACCGAAGTTCTTTTTATTTTTTATTTTATATTTTTTATTATGGTGTAGTAGTAATATTCTTAGAAGTAAAATAAATTCAACCCATCCCCATAAAAAGAAAAAAAAAAACCATCTCTTTCGGAATCTGCCAGTCTTGGCCCACCATGGGGTTGCAGCGTCATTGAAGATGAAGAAAGTAAATTCGTTTCAATTCTTATCATTATCATTCAGTAAGGATTGAATATCAGTATAAATTTTGGCCGATGCTGTGATTTAGTTTTGACATCCCAAATTCATTTTCCCTTCTAAATATAAAATGTAATGGATGAAATGGATCAGATTCGTAATTTAATTAATTGTATAGACAATTTTTTTCTATTTGATGAATGCTTCTGACAGCTTCATTCAAATTCAAGAATTCAGTTTCATAAAGGGCAAATGGTGGGCGAAAGCCGAGCTGTCTACTGGCAGATTCCGAAACATGAGATTATGTGTAGGGTTGTCAGCCCTACGCGTAACTCATTATAGTCATCTTGGACCGGGACCTACGGTTTAAAGTGTATGTAGAACCACTGCAAACATCCATGGCATCGCTGAGACTCAAACCTGAAACCTGAACACCGAGAGCCAGAGCACTATCAGTTTCATTTTAGTATTTATTATTTGAATAAAAATGGGGCCTGATGGCCAAGTGGCTAGCGCTCTAGTGCTCGGTACCCCAGATTTCTTGTTGGAGTTCCGGTGGTACCATCGTTGTTTGTAGTGGTTCGAATCCTCTTTAAACCGTAGGTCACGGTCTACCAGGATCGTAGAGCGTTGCGAAGGTAGTGTGATTCCGCGTCCGTAGCTCATCTTCAAGCATTCTGGGTAGCACCTTCTGAGTAGTGCTAAGTGGGTAACGTCAGTGCAGTGCTTGCCTTAAGACATCAAGGGCAATTTTCTACAAAAATTCAATAAAAATTCAGATACTGCAAAACTCCAAGAAAAATGTGCAAAATTTAAAATAATTAAAAGCAAATAACTGCTTGAAAAGCTGCACTTGCAAGTTTATACTGAATGAAATATGTTCATTAGAAATGGAAAAGATCCAGCGCAACAATAATTATTTCAATATCCCTCGATGTGAAATTAAAAAAATTAATTTTTCAAATTTAAAAGGCATTCTCTTGAATCTTAACCAACTCACAAAAATCGTCCAATTTTTTTTCCGTATTTGTAGTTCCGTGCCAATACGCGTCCTTCAACTCTCGTGAAGTGAAAGTGCTCTTTTTCAACTCGAATTTCATGACGTGAACGACACTTTGAACTGAACTTTCGAACGAGTCAGTGGAATCGATCTTACGTCACGTTTTCGCCACACCAACGTCCATTTCCCGATGTCATGAATATTTCTTGAATAATAAGGAATATAAGATTCTATCCGCAGGGCAAAGTAGAATGTACTACTGTGCCCCAAAAGTAAGACCAATTATTTTTTTCAAAAATTCTTTATTTATTCTTGCAAATTTATTTCATCGTCATCAAAGTAATCCCCTCCGGATACAATGCACTTAGGCCAACTTTTTTCCAATCCGCAATGCATGCTAAAAAGGTCTTCGGCAGGGATGGCCTTCAAAGGGCACACCGATTCACGACCCCGGCGTGGTCTTTTGAGTTTCGAAACAGTCAGAAATGGCACGGTGTGAATACGGTGGTTGTGGAAAGATATGGGTTTCCTTTTTGGCGAAAAAGTCACGAAGTCATGCCTTCTGCAACATTCTATACATTTCCTCAAACAAAATTGCATGCAAGTTCTTTGCTCAATGAATTCAGACATTTCAAAAAATCGCCGGAATCCGTTTGAGCGTCTCACAAAGCCAAGCGTAACTCAAACACTAATGAATTTTTTGACGTTCTCACAGATGTGAAGGACAGTGCCAAAAACCTAACAAGAAAAAAATTGAAATTCCATATGGAAAAAATTACATTAAAATTCCATATGGGATGCCCGTCCCGCGCTGCAAGGCACAGGATTAGACACACGGAAGAAATTTAAATTACAGACATCGAAATTGAATGATTGAATGAATCATGCTCACTTAAAATGATATACGTACATTTATAACATAATATCATTTAACGATGCGTGGGTGGGCCTGAATGGCCGAGTGGCTAGCGCTTTGGCGCTCAGTAACACAGGTTTCGGGTTCGAGTCCCGGCGGGGCATGGATGTTTGTAGTGGTTCGGAATCTAGCCGTAGGTCCGATCTAATTTAAGCCGTAGGTTCTGATCTAATAGGATCGTAGAGCGTTGCGAGGGCATTGTGACTCCGCGTCCGTGGCTTATCTTCGTGACACGCGCCCCTGGGTAATGCGAAGTGAGTAACGTCTGTGCAGCGCTTGCTTTAAGGCATCCATGACCAAGCTGTCTAAGTGTTTGCCAGCTGCATTAGAACAAAAAAAAAACTATGCGGGGATTTATAGTTTGTAATATTCCCTTCTCAATAAGAAAATATATATTTCCAGATCCTAATGGGAAATCAAAAACATGAGACAAGGGAAAAATATTTCTTTCAAAATACCTTTTTTTTTTTAAAAAAGAATATATTAAAAACGCTAAATTTAAAGAATTCAAATACAAAAAAAAAAAAAAACCGTTTAAGTCATTGCCCTCTATTCATTTTCAATTTAGATAGGCTGTCAAATGTGAGGATTGGTATCTCTGACATCCTGACACTTCTAGGATTTACCATTCATAAAACTAAAAAAAGAAATACTACTGAAAATACGCCGGCATCACAGACACGTTTTGACCTTGAATTTGAACACATCAAGATGACACACATGAAGGAATGAAATTACACTACTCTGCATGAGAATATTTTAAAGGTAGTAATATGCATTTTAAGTTTTACAATATTTTGACGGCTGAAAATGAAAGCAGAATATTCAGAAAAATAGTAATTGATATCAAATAGCTTAGAGGGTGTAGTATTTTATTATATAGATCTTTTAGCACCAGGATATATTTTACAGTGTCAGGAAACAAAACATGTTTTTTTTTTCATTCTCCCAGTACATTTTATTTATAAAATCGAAAATAAATATGTTTATTTCCATTTTTTAAATGTGTATATAATGTATTACCGTACGTATTTAATCTATGTTTGTATGTACAATGTAAATATATATATATGTACATATTACTTGAAAATTTCAAACAGTTTTTGAGGAATGGAAACGAAATGTAATTTTAAAAGGAGGTGCCACAAAATTCGAAGGTCAGAACCTACAGCTATATCAGAAAACATTTAAGAGAAAACATACGAAAACAGGCGTAATGGGGAACTGTCACCGTACACTTCCTCCTACACACTGGCAAGAGTCCCACCTGTGATATTCACGTTTTGTTTGTCTCTCTACGATCATTTTATGCACACTTTAAGCAAATTAAACCGGAACGGGGTTTCCGTATCACTCACAAACATTCATGCTACCGCCAGGATTCGAACCTGAAGCCTATGGTATCATAAGCGAGAGAACTAGCTAATTGGTCACCAGGTCGCGTGGCATTCAGGAGAAATAGTTAGTAGGTCTCGAGACTGCCTCCCGAAAAGAAATACAGCGTTACCTGCACTCCCGCTGAGAAGCGTTTAGTTTATATTCCCCCGAAAGTAAATATATTTAACTCTCACCCAAAGAGGAAGTGTATTTTGCGGACCCTGCGCGTAGCCGAGTTTCGGGTTTTCGGCTTAAAAGTGGAGTCCTTCCACGAATCTATAATTATTTGTCTTTGTGCTAAATAGTGTATGTTTCTGATTGTAAGCGTGTAAGTAAATAAAACAAAATCATCCCAGTATCAACATCCACGGTACAGGCGGGATTCGAAACCGAAACCTGTGGCACCGGACGCCAGATTGCTGTCAGTTTCATTTTAGTATTTATTATTTTTATGAAAATTCAGATACTGCATGGATTGTTGCATCGGGATGAGTGATACACCATGGGCTGAGGGAAGTATCGATTCCAATGACAAGCGGGGAAAACTGACCCCTTCTCTTGATGGATTTTCTTAAAGGGAGGTTTTGGGTGAAGAAGGGTGACTTCTGTGACGAGTAGACAAGAAGTGTTGTTTTTCTGAAGTGACAGAACTGGCCGGAGTTTCCGCCTGTTTACAAAAAGAACCCTGTGTGGTTTAGTGTATCACGCCGTGTGATAATAGGGTCTGCCGCAGACCACGTGTTTAAAATTCGTCGTAGACTTGAGAACCACGAAGAGAACTGCAGTTGTAAATCAAATTTCAATCTTTTTGTTAATAACAAATTGTACTACCACCCTAATTGTAATTATCCATAGTTCTGTATATATAATATTACTTTTAAATATTAAAGTGTAGCCATGAACCTGAAAGTGACCCTCTTCTTGAAGCCGAGACGTTGTACCACGTATCACTGAAATAATGAATTTTGGAAAAACAATATTCAACTTAGACGATTAAAAGATTGTGAAATCAACTACACCATTTTAAAGAAAAATTATTAAAATTTTACTATTAATTCAATTTACTATTACTTCCATTATTACACTAATACTACACTATTATTACTTCAATTCACTATTATCAATTGAAAATTTTTGAAAAGATACGCTTGGGAGGGGTGGCATTTGGAATGATTTTGAGGATATATGTTTGATGGAGTCATTTGTAGTTCGATTATTATTACACTATTATTACTTCAATTATTACACTGTTATTATTTGAATCGTTACACGCTTTACAATTACTTCAGTTTCACACAACGTAAATTTATGACATAAAAATGATAAATGAATTTGTTAAGTAATGAGCAGAAATTGATTTCTATTTTTCTGGGAAATCCGAGGGTAATCGGTTTGTAACTGTTGAGAAATTAAACCGAGAAAGGAAAGGAATTGTACATTGCGGGACGTGATAAGGATAGCCATTAAGAACTGAATCCATTTTCCTTTTGTAATACCAATGAATATTTCGTTCAGCATTTCACATTTTTCCTGTAATTTAATATGCAACACTTAAATATTATGCTTGTATGTTAATTATTTTCAAAGCAAACTCAGTATATTACCAGGAATTTAACATTTTTTAAAAAAAAAATTCATTCGTTATTCATGAATACCTAATGCTGACTTTTACTACTTTTGCAGCAAATTGAATACTTCTATTTCATAAGACAATATTTGCAAACAAAGACGTAATAGAAATCTGAAGTCGACATGAATTGATATATAAATTGTCATACAAAATTTAAACATCGATGCCATTTGTTTGCATCCAGCCATGACACATGCAGAAAATGGCTTGTTGCGATAAGTTGTCAGTAGATGAACACTCCATTCAGTAAAAAGTTGGCATGCAAATATCGCAAACAAGACGTCACGTGAAGTTAGCAATAACATATAATATAAAAAAAAAAAAAAAAAATTTAAAGTCAATTCCTACTTTTTTTCACTCTATTGCAGAAAAGTGCACTTACAAACAAAGTTGCAATTTTCCTCTTACATCTGGCGCCATCTATTATTAGATACATGCAACTTAAATTTAAAAACGAAAATTAATTAATGAATTAAATTTAATGACTGAATTAATATTGGAAAAAACTGCATTCACATCCAGTGCCATCCACTACAAGTTCAAAAAAATGCATTTGAAGTTGAATGGATGAATCAAAAGTGTTTTATGAACGAATGAAAATGTGAACAAGATATATACAGGGAGAGTGTGAGCTAATAGAAGGAATTGAAAATTTTATGAATTTAAAAAATATCTAAAAAGCTCTGCAAGTGAAGGTGAGTTCGCACATGAAATATGGCTGGAAGAAATTATCTTGACGACTTTATTGCTGACACATGAAAGCATCAGAAGTAAACATTTCAAACATTCAGTATTTTTATTATAAAATAAATAAATCAACTCTAGTAAAATCAGATTCACAGAAAGATACATTTATCAAGCACAAGATGGATTTACAGTCCTTTCCACAGCGAACAAGAAAAATAGATATCACTAGATGACCAGACTTTTAGAGGATCAGTTTATTTTTGCTTATTGCCAATTTACTATTAAATAGGGTTAATGCGATCTTTCATTCTTGATGAAATCATAAAAAATAATGTAAAAAAATTTTTTAAGTCAATTCCTACTGGCCATCTATTGGTAGGTACATGCAACTTAAATCTAAGAAAAACCAAAATGAATTAATTAAATTTAATGAATGAATTCATATTTGAAAAAACTGTATTCACATCCAGTGTCATCCACTACAAGTTAAAAAAAGTGTATTCGAAGTTGAGCGGATGAATAAAAAGTATTTCATGAACGATTGAAAATTTGAACAAGATATATAGAGGGAGAGTGTGAACTAATAGTAGGAATTGAAAAACGCTAATTTTATTAATTAAAAAAATATTTTAATACCACAGAATGCAAATGATAAGAAATATGAATAAAAATTGAAATTTGTCTTTATTATTTTCATTTATTTATTTATTTACTTTTTTTGAAAAAATTCTTCCAAATTGAAGAAAGAAACTCCGCGGAGAACAGTAAAATAAATGCAATTTTAACTTGTTTCAATCCTGCACGGAAATGGCGTTTCCAAATGTCTGTGGAAACGTAAATAAGTAGTACATGAGGTCCACAGATTTTTGCACACCGAAGAAAAAAAAAAAAAAAACCCTCCAATGTCGAGAAGGAAAAAAAATGCCCTCCAATGTCGAGAAGGAAACGAAAATGCCCTCCAATGTCGAGAAGGAAACGAAAATGCCCTCCAATGTCGAGAAGGAAACGAAAAATGCCCCGCAAGCGAAAATTGCAGCGCAATCTCCTCTAGTGGAGAAAGATAAAAAAGACGGCCCAAAACAAAGTGACTCTTCACAAACGACGTTGAGCACTTTAGCACGCATGCAAAATACAGAGGAGAAATTCAAGTTCTTTTTCTAATTGAAGCCGGATTTCTTTGGTTTTAACAGACACAGCAGATCAGTTCTTCATCTGACAGCACTGAAGCAAGTGAGTACGAACTCATGATTGAGTACTTTTAATGCATTTAATTTAAAGGTTTTATTTGCCATCCAGTGGAATCTCTTGAACATTTGAATGCAATTAGCGATGCTTAATGGAGTAACGATTGTCAATTCTAAACAAAATCTTCCGCTATTTTGTTAAACAGACTGCTGTTTATTTGAATAACAACTTCTATGTGATATTTTTTCAATTACTTCTATTAGCTCACACTCTCCCTCTATATATCGTGTTCAAATTTTCAATCGTTCATAAAACACTTCTTATTCATCCCCTCAATTTCAAGTACATTTTTTTTTTGAAGTAGAGAGTTTTTTGTAGTGCATGGCACTGGATGTTAATACAGTTTGTTGCAAATATCAATTCATTCATTAAATTTAATTCATTAATTTTAGTTTTTTTAGATTTAAATTGCACATATCTACCAATAGATGGCGCCAGATAAACTTAAAAAAATGAATGAAAAATATTTATAAAGGACTTTCTGCAATAGAGTTAAAAAAGTAGGAATTGACTTAAAAAAATTTTTTTTTATATTGCTTGTTTAGATATTCAGTAGGTAAATACCTACACATCTAAAATACCACACTTTTATTATCGATAAAATAAATTTTGTTTCAATTTTTTTTTTTAAGGTACAAAATTATTATAGTTAATTTAATGCTGTTTTTAAAAGACTTTCTGTTTTCAAGTTGTAAACTCGAAAAAGCAAAACGTAATACATTAAAAAATTTATTTTAGGATTTATATTTTAGCACTGTGTTGATTTATTCTATTTTGAGCTACATTGCTGAGAAATCTAACAGTTTTCCGGAATTAAATACGCCCAATAATTATTAATCTCATTAACTATTAATTAATTAATTATCATTTATTTATTTATTCATTATAGTATTAATTGATATTTTTTCAACATTTTAAATATATTTTCCTGCATGCGGTATAGCTGTTAAGTCCATGCTATTCACAAGATTCTTAACATAATTTTATTGAAATCTATTTAGAAATTTTTGTTCTTGATATTTTTAATGTATAACAGTCATTGGATGTTCATAATCTGAATTAGCTGATTAGGGCTTTTGAATTCGGTTTCCGCTCACTAACAAATGTGAAATAGGTTAATAGGATCATAGGTCATTCATAATAATAAGAGGAACTATCATTGCGTTTATTTTCTTTTGAAAATAATTCGTTTTTTTTTTTTTTTTAACCTGCTAATTTAATTTTTGCTTTACACTGGTGTTTAAATTATGTGAATTTTCACTTTTGAGCGATTATGGCCAGGACTACTGAATAAACTTTATTTTTCGACTTAGAAGTGGAGTCCTTCCACGAATTTATAATTATCTGTCTTTAAATGTATTAAATAGTGTGTGTCTCTAATTGTAAGTGTGTGTGTCAATAAAGATGTGAGTTCTCCAACCTGTGCCTCAAGTGTCTCAATCCAGCCACACCCAGTTACAATCTGGCTACCTAATCTGCCCACTATGCGATTTTTTAATCTTCTTAGCAATATTCTTAAATCTTCGAGATTTATTTTTTATAAGCCCTTTTTATGGTCAGTTTCTTCTTGAAAAAAAATTGTGCCCACTCTAATTCTAACTCGAAATAATGAATTGTAGTTTTACAGTTTTTAAACAATAGACGAAAAATGCTTTTTGATTTTTTTGCAGCTGCTTTTACGCAACAGATGCAAAATGTAGGAATAGTTTTTTTGAAAATTTCTTAATTTCTTCTTTATGCTTTCATCCCCCCTTACTTTATTAAACGCCCCAATAGGCAATAATAGCAATTCAGTTGCTATTATTGCCCCTCTCCGAACCTCCATCACTTTGGCAACAGTGCTCTGTGTACTACTGTGTCCAAAAGGTAAGACCAGTTTTCAGTTTAAAATTCCCGGACATCAATGAGAAATTTGATGTCAAAATATTCATTAGTGTTTGAGTTACGCTTGGCTTTGTGAGACGATAAAACTGATTCCGGCAATCATTGAAAAGTCTGAACAAGATTGATCTATTGATTGAACTATTTTGACCAAGAACTTGCGTTAAATTTTGTTAGCGGAAACGTATGGAATGTTGCAGAAGGCATTCGGTGAGCATTCCTATATCGGAAAGAAATGTTCAGAAGTGGTATAAACAGTTCAAAGAAGGCAGAGAACACGTTGAAGACGAAGAGCCCTCTGGTCGACCATCCACCTCAACCGACGAAGCTCACGTTTGGTGCTTGCAAACCGTCGATTTACAATTAGAGACCTTGCTGAAGATGTTGGAATTTCAAAATTCCATTTTAAAAAAATGTTTTGGGCCTCAAACGCGTCAAATCACGATTGGTACCGAAAACACTGAATGCGCCAGTTCACACTGCATTGATTCTTCGATTCGTGATTTTTTCGCCAAAAATGAAACCCAAATCGTTCCACAATCACCGTATTCACCTGATTTAGCATCGTTCTACTTCCGGCTATTCCCTAAACTCAAAAAGACCACTCAGAGGAACCTTTTGAGTCGATTGAAGAGACATTTCAAAAATCGCCGAAATCAGTTTTTGCCAAGCGTAACTCAAGCATTAATGAATATTTTGACGTGAAATTTGCAACAGATGTCAAGGGCAGTGTCAACAACCTAAAAAAAAAAAAAAAAATTGAAACATCATATGCCCGGGAAATTTAAATTGAAAACTGGTCTTACTTTTTGAACACAGTAGTACTTGTATTCAATACTTAAGTTTTGAATCTTTGTTTAGAAAGACACGAGACAACTGCTTTTCAGTAGTTTTTCAGAAAATTGACAAAATGTCACGTTTTATACATCTGAAACTGAAGGATGTATGTAAAGAATATCACATTTGTTTCTAATCTCTGTATTTATAAGTTAAGGGTTCAAAAGAAAATAATTCATCTTCTGATAACACATAAAGATTTATTTCTTTTTATAGCTTCAAGTGTTCGATAAATGATAAGGTAAGCGATAATCTGAAAGGTTTTCTTAATTCTGAGAGTAGCATTGATAAGAAGTAAATAAAGACTTATCAAGTTGGAAAAAAAGAACTTATCATTTCTGAAATCTCCTTCTGTGCTTTCTTAATCTTAAATTTCTTTCCTTATTCTTTTTTTCACATCTCTTAAAAAAAATTCACAGATAGCAGTTTTGGACGATTGAAGCCTTTTATTACATCGAAATAAAAAAATTTGAAAAGCAATACAATTGATAAAACTAAT
The DNA here is from genome assembly GCA_021605095.1 of Caerostris extrusa. Taxonomy (NCBI): domain Eukaryota; kingdom Metazoa; phylum Arthropoda; class Arachnida; order Araneae; family Araneidae; genus Caerostris; species Caerostris extrusa. The sequence continues at coordinate 160,166 of BPLR01014476.1, forward strand.
GCAAACGGTGTTAAAGAACAACTTATTATATTGTAGCTATTTTTTATACAAATCATGACCGCATCCTCAGATCATTGCGTGTATATTTTATGAAAGGTGTCATATTATTAACGGCAGATGCCTCTCATAACATAACCCAAATAAAATTCCTCATTATATTTTTAATTTTAACTATCTTCTTCATTATTTTATAATTAAAATGTTTGACTAATATGCAAAAGTAAAATAAGCGACAATTATTTATTCTGCGCTGATTGAGACTTACGTTGAATTAATTTTCATTTCTACGGTTAAAACACTTAATGAATATCGTTTTCAGGTATCTAATAACCTTTTATTTTATTGAAATTTAATGTATTTTATTACAAGTACAAAATATTTCTGAGAAAAGTTCATAAAAATTTTATTAAATAAATTATTAAGTTTCATAAATAAATTGGCATAAATACATTTTCAGTAGAACTTCTTATCAAACAAGAATCTATTGACTCTAAAAAGAATAAATGAGTCTTGTGGCTATCAGTTTTATGCCTTGTCAGTTTAAAGCCTAGTACGAACCTTTTTTTTTTATGACAAAAGATTTGTTCTAAAAACAAATATTTTGTCAAAAAAAGGTTTCTTCCTACGCGTAATTTTAGTAAACTGTATTTGCTGATGTAATAATTTTTAAGCAGAATACTAGGTTCATTTCTTCTGTAGTTTTATAGTGTTGGGATATTGATTTTGAATTATAAAATTTTGTTATTAGAATAGCCTATCTTACTTATAGAAACTTGATTATTGAACAAACGGAGGTTTCCTTAAATAATTTACATATTTTATTTAAAAACATCATCTGCCCTAGTAAATTTCTTTATTTTGGTTAATTTTTAGGATCATGAAGTTTCCATTGGATTTTCCCATGCTGCTTGCGATTGTTGCCATTCTGCTGTTCCCTAGAACTGAAGCACTGAGGAACTTCTACACAGCTGCAGTTTTCGAGCATGCGCGTTTCGGAAATGAGAACGATACCGCGCGCCTCATAGTGGACACGAATTTGGGATTCTATAAAAAAGCCACAGAGATAGCCAAATCTAAAAAGTAAGCTTCCCTACTTGGCCTTACAATTACTTTTTAATAATAATCCATCGATATACTTTTTTTTCCGTGCCTAAATACACAGTCTAGTCACATTAATGTGACCACCACCAAGTTTCGACGTCAACGTGAAATACCCAATCACAAAAAGGCAGGTGGCAGCACATTGCAGTGGAGTGTATATAAAGAATTCCACTTAATACCACACTCCATTTAAAGCCAGAATATACAAGAGTGTATATTCTGGCTTTTGACAGATGGTCGCATTAATGTGACTGGACTGTGTATGTAGGGCTGCATGAAAATCTCAGCTTAAAATTCTCATTTTATGCATAGAATATGGATTAGAAATCTCAGTTCACTTCATATATGTATTTCATTTTCTACTTTAGGGAGCAGACGTAATTATCTTTCCAGAATACGGAATTTTTTCGCCAGGAGATCGCCCCCAATTGAAAAATTATCTGGAAACGATTCCAGATCCTAAAAAAGTCCAAGCCAATCCCTGCGAAGAGCATGAAGCCTACTCGCAGAGACCCATCCTCCAAACACTCAGCTGCATGGCAAGAAACAACTCCATGTTCGTCGTGGCCAACACTGGAGACATCCAGAACTGTGAAGGCGATCCTGATTGCCCCTCGGATGGCGTTTTTCATTTCAACACCAATGTCGTCTTTGATAGGGAAGGAACTCTGTTAGTCAGATACCACAAAGAGCATCTATTTTACGAATTTGGCATGGACTTGGCTAGGGAACAACAAAACACAACTTTTGTAACAGACTTTGGAACATTTGCTACTTACATCTGTTTTGATATAGATTTCGAACGTATGAGCCAAGTGGCTCGATGGCCAGCAGTCGATGGCGTCATGTTTTCTACAATGTGGGTGGAACAACCACCGCAAATGAAATCTATCCAAGTGTGGGAGTCCTGGGCATTAGGAAATAACGCAACCCTTTTGGCTTCCAACATCCAGCTTCCAGGAGCCAACGCCCTTGGAAGTGGCATATTCCATGGCCAAAAAGGAGCACTGGCGTATACTTTCGACCCAGACGGCATATCGAAATTGGTTGTGGCTAGAGTGCCTAAGTCTACTTTTCATTGGGTGTCCCCAAATGCCAGCATCACAGCCATTACTGAAACCAGAACATGGGATTGGGAAGACGACGGCAAAAATGTCCCCCTAGAATGTTCCACGAAACTTCTGAATGAATCCACAGATATCTACAAAGACTATCGCTGTATAGAAGAAAACGTAACCAAATACACTTTTAAAGAGCTCGAAGGTTCCTCTGGTCATGTGGAAGCATGCAACAACGGGTTGTGCTGTTCCCTTGATTACTTTACAGGTGGCCTGAACGACCGTTTCTTCTTGGGTGTCTTCAGTGGCATCTATCACCATTTCAGAAGGTATTCTTGGTGTGAAGAAGATTGCATTCTTGCCAGATGCGACGCTCTGGGTAACGCCTCCTGCGCCACTTTTCCAATGATGTCTCAGACAGTCTTTAAGTATGTCCACTTGAGGGCTAACTTTACCAGCGAGATGGTTTACACAACAGTTCTTAAAAACGGTATGAGGCTGGTACCTGCGTCTGAATTTGCTATAAATCACGATTTACTTGAAAAATCCGTCCGTTTTGAAAACGAAGCGGGAAGAAAGCTGATTACGGTTGGAATTAAAGGGAGATGCTACGATAGAGATCCACCTTATCACAGATAAATCAAAACTCATTTGCCATTCTTTTTCATGCTAAGAATTAGTCATAAATATGCAAAATATTTGAATTGTTTTGATTGTCAAATTGCTTTTTCTTTCCTGTTTGCATAATTTTGTCATGAATTTTATAATGCATTTTATATTACTTTTATAAAAATGTATTGTAAAATTATTAAAATGATTTACCAGATTTATTTTGAACAAAATAAAATATATACCAGTAAAAGAGATTCTAATTTATTTTTGTAAATGTTATACGAGGTTACATTTTAGTTTTAATTTATAATGCACTTATATCAGGTTTATATTCAATTAATTTGTATTACATGTTTACAAATTTTTATATTTTTTGAAAAAGAACTCAAATTTACGACCAATACATAATCATATATAAAAAAAAATTTAAAAATAAGGAAAATTGTCATGCATTTTTTAAAAATTTAAATTGTATCTCTAAAATTTTGATAATTAATTAATACAATAATGATGATAAACATCACAACTAGAATCAGAATCATTTGTTTAGAAATATAAATTACACAAATAAGTATATTATGAAAATTCTGCAAATGATAATTTTAATTTTTATCAGACTGAAAAGATATTTTATGATAAAACTATCTAAATTAAATTTTTAAAAATTAATTGTCAAAAAAGCAAACTGACATAGAAAGAAAATGTAATTGTCATTCTATTTTGACATATATCTTATCTGATTAAAAGTTCTCTAACTATTATATCAAATTCCTTTTTCCATTTATGATTACACTACAAAAATATTTTTCCTGTTTTATCCTACCGTTGCTGTTTTTTAAACTAAATAATTGCATTTTATCACTAATGCATGACTATAAATGAAACGCATGACCAAAAATTTAATTTTAAAGGACAAAATCGATTTCATATATGACATAGACGCCAATATATTTTCATATGTTGACGAGTATATTAATTTTCCAAAATATTGAAACTATCAGTACCGGTTTGCTTTCATAATAAATAAAATGCATCAAAATTGCTACCGAAAATATAATCTGTCATAATGTTAAAATGTGTAACCGTGCTTCCGTCTACACACTGGCAAAAGCTCTTTGACGTTCAGAAAAATTGTCAACAGACTCGTGACTCTCACCCGATAGGAACTACAGTGTAGCCACTCGCTTCGGTCGAGAAACATTTAGTTGAAAGTCTTTTTAACGCAAGTCGTTAGTCTATTTAACGCAATCCTGCGACCAATTAGTTGGCCTACAGGCTCTCACCCGAAGAGGAAGTATTTTTGAGCGTACATGAGTATCGGGTTTTCGGCTTAGAAAAATACTTCTACGAATCTATAATTATGTCTTTAAATATTTTAAATATTGTATGCCTCTACTTGTATGTGTGTGGTGTTTGTTGTATGTATAAATAAAGCTGGGAATTCTCCAACACCTGTGCCTAAAGTATGTCAATCCAATCACACCCAGTTACAATCTGATTGTCTAACCTGCTCGTTACAAATGCAAATTTACATAACAATACTAAAATTTACAAAAAAAAAAGACACTACAATTATTAACATATTTGCTTATGTAGGTAATTCAGTTGTATCCAGTCGTAATAATAACACAACCGGTTAGCATTACGACATTAACTGAGACATTGAGCACTGAGGCACTGAGCAGCGCTGAGGCTTATTAAAAGCTATCTTGGATCCACAACGAAAGACGATCTTCTTGAAGTTGGTCTGTTATTAAGTTATTTTGATAACTTCTAAGAAACTTTTTGGCTATTTATGGTGGGTGTTATTATGATTGCACATCATTTACTAACGTATATGTTCAACAATTGTCATTATTGTACACTTTGTGTCCCAACCACAGTAGGCTTTTTTTTTTTTTAATGCAGCCTTAAGAATTGAAAAGGTTTGGCATTGACATAATGAAAATAATTTCAAAATTATCGTCAAATGACAGAAGAACACTAATTTGTTGGAAAAATCACAAAATTTCATCGAAATTCTGGCATTTTATCAGTAAAATTTGCTCTAATTATGACTCTAAGTTAAAAATAAACTTCTATACGGAATCAAAAGTAATAAATACTTGTAATCTTTTTTTTTTTACTAATGATAAATTTTATACTAAAATAAGATTTGCTTAGCAGCAATAAACAAAATGAAAGGAGAAAATTCGAATTTCGAATTTTCGACATTTCGATTTTCTTATAAACATTGTATATTTCGTGTAGTTTTCGCATAATCGTATACTATTTTGTGTTTATTTGAATCCAGCATGCAAATTATTAAATTTTGTCAGGCAACGAGCTAATGGCAATACATCCGAATGGTGGGCAAAAGAGGAGAAATTCCAATTCTAGTGCATAATTTCCATTCGAACTGGATGGGCCAACAAGAAATCAAAACAGAAAGTAGTGACGGTATCAGTATATGTTTAAAAATATTTTAAATTTTATATGAAACATTTTTTAAATATTATTTTCTTATTTAGTTAAAAAGTATAATAAAAATTGAGTAAGTTTTTCCCGAGTTATTTTTTTAACGCTGATTTATGTTTTTCCCTGAGAGAGGGAAATAAATAACTTCCCTGTTTTCTATTTCAATCAGTGGCAACACATAAAAATTATTTATTGTCAGCCAACACCTAAAAAGTATGTTAAAAATAGCGAAAATCTCGACATTCTATTATTTCATATCTTTTCTTTGTTAAAAATTAAAAATATCAAATGTAATATTGTACTGTGTTATAAAACAAGAGATTTTATGTTTTTTGTGTTTTTTTGTTTTTTGTGTGGGAAATATGCTGATGTAGAGTGAATAAAGGAGAAAGAAATAAGAAAAGAGATAATCAGGATAAAAATGAAACTTAAAAAAAAAAATTGGAATGAAATTGTAGAAGATAGCAGGGAAAGAAAGAAAATATGTGCTAACCTCTTACTAGCTAGTTAATAGGCAATCATCAACAAGCACAATGGTTCAGGCACCAACCTCCACACAGCAGGACATTTAAATGACAACTTACACTATCCAGACTAAAAAAAATTTAAATTGTCATGCATTGTTATTTTAAAGGAATTTTATTTGGCTTCAAAGGATGACAAACCATTGATTTAATTGCTTCATAATTAAAGAAACTATTAAACAACTCACTAATTGAGTCGTGAAGTAGTCAATCACTGCAGAACCCTCGATGCTTTGTCATTGTAAGAATCGATGCACAAAAATTGATCTATCGTCATGGAAAAATCGATAAAGAACTATCAATTGCATTGCCATGGAACAACAATGATGCATCAGCATGGAACAACAACCATCGATGAACTGCCATAAATAAAGACCACAAAAACAGACCATCGATCACTAAGAACATCAATCGATTCAGAGCCGTCGATGCATCGCCATGGAACAACATTCGATGCCGTTTTTTCACGTTACACAGATAGACCATACTGAACAATTTCCCTTTCATACTTCAGTTGCAACTCGATGCTTTTTCAACTTCGATTTCTTTTCTGAGCAACGATGGATTACTTCATGTCAGGAATGGGGAGTCGGTCAAAAAATCAGGCACCTGAGACGTTTTTTTTATACCGACTCTGACTCTTTTCCATAATGTTATGTTGCATGATAACTAATGAATGATGATTCTACTAATGAATTTAGAAGAATGTACGAAATTCCACGACTTTTCTGAACGCATATTTTATAAAAATTTCATAAGAAAGTATTTTTTACAACTTGAAAGAAGCAGTATTGGCAATCATTTAAAGATATCCTTGTGATATAAATTTGCATGTCAAAATACGTGTCCTATAAAAATAACAGCACCAAATGCACAAGCACCTTAGAATATCTTAAGATAAGCAAAAAGAAAAAGTGCATGTTTTAAGCACAAAGATGCTGTGCTTGTAAAAAATTATTAAATTTTATAAATTATTACATTTTATTTTGTTCTTAAGGACTGTATACTTTCTATAAGATCTTCTTTCATGGGTGATCCAAGTTAACTTTTAAAAATGTCAGTGTTGATAGAAGTCTGGTTTGCTGCTAAAACATCTAGAGTTTCTCCTAGTGGTAGTATCATAGAAGAATACACTTGAATTGTCTCCTTAACATTTCATTTTAATGTTCATTCCAGAATTTTGGAAAAATAGAAATAATTTTTATAATTTTAAGAGTAATTTTAAGAGAGAAATTCCAGATATTCATCAACATTATAGAAATAATTTATATTATCTCTGCTTATATGTATGAAGAAGAGGTCTGGAATCGAGCATTTTGGAAAGAGTTCAAGTCGGTTAAAAACCAAGCAGAGATAATATAAATTATTTCTATAATGTTGATGAATATCTGGAATTTTTTTCCTACTGACAAACAACATGAAGTTTGACTTTTTGTGCGAGTAATTTTAACACACACATTTTATTTTTGCAGGTGCATTACTTCTGCCATTACTTATTACTGCAGTACATTACTTCTCTGGTAGCCGGTAGCCATGGGTTTCAGGTTCGAATCCTGCACCGAAGGCCAGTGCGTTGTAATCGGCCATCAGGCCGCAGTCTACCATGACTCTAGAGCGTTTAGAGTAAGGCCGAGAAGCCTACCTGGAAAAAAAAGAAATACCTCTTGTCTTGAAAACTGCCAGTGGGCAGATGGCCCTGCCATGGGGCTACCGAGCCTTTGAAGAAGTAGATGAAAACACATAATTATTTCATAATATTAAATCTTGGTTACAACACATCACAGAAGGACAATTTACAACATCATCAATTGTGTATTGATGAGAAAACTAATTTTATTTTCATAAGAAACTAATTTTCTTTGTTTCCCCTTTCCATATTTTACAACAAATAAAATTGTTTTAACGTTTGAAAATTGTTTGAAAATGCCAAAAGTAATGAAGGGCTCGAAAACGCGCAAAAAAGTTAAGTTGGAAAAGTGAAAGTAAATTTTTAAGGCCATTCACTGGATAATATTAATAATAAAAATAATAATAAATGACGCAATCCTTCTTCTGTGTTCGGAAGGCAAACGAAAACGAGTTGGTTTCTTGGAAATGACTTGCACGTTCGAGGTGCAAGAGGCTCGTTTCTTCATCCTGAAAGGTATACAAACAAGTCATTTGGGTGAAAAACTCATTATTCATCCACCAATCAGTTCGTCTCAAGTAAGTATTTCCGTGTGATCGATATCTCAAATTAATTCCAAAATGAATCAGAAGAAAAATAGTTCTGTATATTCAAGATGGCACTTTGTTCAAATTTTTAACGAAAATTAAAAATGACAAGTTTATTAAAGAGTTTTTTGAGCTCTCTCAATTTAGAAACGCTAAAAACCAAATCACTTTCAGCCAAATCACTTTTAAAACCAAATCGATATTTTTTATTTTGTTTAGTGCTAAAAGCTGGATATTTAACAAATGTAATTCTAATTACATTTGTAAAATAATTGAATGTAATGTAATTTTAATTAGGATACCGGCGCCAAAAAATGTATCAATAAAAATTTTTAAGTACGTTTCATTAATGTCAACTCATAATGATATTGGATAGATTTAATTTATCTCCTCTATTAATATTAATATTTAGTTCATTTTATTTTTCAGTTCATATTATATCGTCTATTCATATTAATATTTTGTTTGTTTTATTTATGTCTATTCATGTTAATATTTGGGATGTTTTGTTTACATTTATCCTTATTAAAATTTGATACTCTTTATTTACGTCTATTAATATTAATATTTAGTTCATTTTATTGTCTATTCATCTTAATATTTGGGGTGTTTTATTTTCATCTATTCCTGTTAATATTTGGAACATTTTGTTTACATCTATTCGTATTAATATTTGATACATCTATTAGTATTAAAATTTGGTACGTTTTATGGCTATTCATATTATAAAATAATAATATAATATTAATATAAATAATTCGTATTATTTAAAATTTGGAAACGCCTTATTTATGTCTATTTGTGTAAAAAATTGGTATGCTTTATTTGCATCTATTTATATTCAAATTTGGTAGGTTTTATTTATGTCAATTCGTATTAACATTGTGGACGTTTCATTTATGTCTATTCGTATTAATATTTGAAGTGCGTTTTAATTATTTCTATTCGTATTGTTATTTGATATGTTTTATTTACATTTATTCATACGAATGTTTGATATGTTTTGTTTACATCTATTCGTATTAAAAATTGGCACATTTGATGACTATTTGTACCACAATTTGGTAAGTTTTATTTACGTTAATTCTGTATTAATATTACGGACATTTTATTTATGTTTATTTATAGAAATATTTGAGGCATTTTGTTTACTTCTAGTCATATTATTATTTGATATGTTTTGTTTACGTCTATTCGTATTAATATTTGGGACGTTTAGTTTACATCTATTCAATTTGATTTAATTTTTCCATCATCTTCCATGCGTATGACGGGCTCTTTTCTTCAATGAGGATTTCATAATGAACTACAACACTTTTAAATACGCAGAAAAATTTAAAAATGCTTGTTTTGAAATAAATTCACTAGGATTATCTTTTAAAAACAGTGTTTAAACATCAAATAGTATTCAATAAATGAAAGAAAATTATTTTCATACCATAAAACATTTTATTTATTTTTACATTACAGAAATAAAAATTTTATTGTCCGTGTAACAGCAAAGAATTAAAAATATATTTAAGCTAAATTTCAAAATTTCACAGGCTTCTTAAGTAACATTCATTCGATCCGGAATGATACTATTATTTACTAGAATTTCGTAGTTATGACTGCGGAATAATAATAAAAATATATTTTTGTATGCAAATTTATTGTCTGTGCTTAATCAAATGTGTAAGTTGTTGGTCTTGAGGCAATAGATATATGCTGGAGACATTGTCTCTGAAAATTTTATTTCTTGTTGGGTGATATGCAAAAAATTATGCTCTTCTGATTTCGATAAAGAACATCTGCGAATCTGGTCAATTGCAAACATTGCTCAGCAAAATTATTCATTACAAAATATGCCATTCTTACTATGAATTTCGTAGCTCAATGAGCGTTGAATAAAATGAATGCTTTTAACTGATTCTGTTGGCATTCTAACTCGTTTCCATGAGCGTAAAGGCATGGTATGAAATACATAATTATGGTCATGTGAAGGGAACTGAAGTTGAAGAAGGACGCCGCTATCAATGAATCTTAATTTTTACATTATATGGATGACCAGGTTTCTTGAGGATGATCTTCTATGGAAAGACCGCATCTGATTTGCACTGCTGGATGAGGATATAATGGTGTTTTTTGTGGTTTTTCCGGAGAACAACTTTTTGCAAAAAATGTCTCTCAATGCCATCATCTATCGAAAAACATTCTAAGAGGCCAGTTTCTGTAATGGCCTGATAAGCCCAGTAATGTATTTATTTATACTATCACTCCAAATTTGCTTGAATGAATCCTATTATTTACACATGGCTATGCAATTTGCAGCAATGATAAAGTGCATCATTTTCTCACACAACAACAACGGATATTATAAACGCTACTTTAGTTTCTTTTGCAATTACAAAACACTATATTATAACCAATCTAAAAATATAAAGGAATCTAAAATATAATATATATATATATATATATATATATATATATATAATATATATATCCTTACATATACATATAATATATCCAAATATATAACTGAATTTCTTAATGTTAAAGCTATATTTGCTCACAGATAGTCTTTTTACCTTATTAGATGAATAATGTAATACATTTGTATTAATTTTTTCAATTATATTTGTATTCGTAAAAATAACATTTTTAATGAACATTTATTTTTGACATTCCTAATTTCGAACCACTTTGACTAACCATATTTACTTTAATTAAATTAATAGTTTAACTTTTAAAAAGTTAACTTTCCTCCATTTAATATTTTGTAAAAATGATCTTTTTTAAATATCTTCATAAACTTAAATGGATGGTTTCAAGTACTTTTATCTTCCAAACGAATTTAATTAAATCTTACCCGAAGAAAATATTTTTTAATATATTTTGAGTATAACCCCTTGACAAGCTACCGCTTAATTATGTCAGAAAATAATTTTATATTAATTATTTGAATTATTTTGCCAACTAATACGTTTAATACCTTTTACGTTGACTATATACATTTAATACCTTTTACGTATCCTGTTTAATAGTGATAAATTATTAAAACGATTATTATTATAATAAAGATTCCTGTGATGGACTCTCACTCCTGAGGTGCGTGTACATGTGCTGTCCTTTTAAATACGACTAAATTTGCCTTTTGATTATTTTATTTTACCAAAATAAAGCAACATAATAAGTTATATTGACAATATACATAACTCACATATAAATATATAAAAATCTATTTATAGCATAATTTCCAAATCTATTTATACCATTTCCAAATGAAATCATGCTTCAGATTCCAATTCCAATACGATGGATTGCCCCATCGAATAGGGAAGACACACATTATGGTTTCCATTATTACTGGGATTATCATGCCCCCGTGCCTCGAGTTACCACAAATCCTTTAGATGGCATCGAATTAAATTAATACGACTGCAATGCCAAGAGGTACAAATTATTTTCAGATTAAATATTCAAATTAGTAAATATTTGAAGTTTCTCCAAAATTGTTATAAGACAACTCCATGTGTGTTATGTTGTTAATCTAAAGAATATTAAGAAATAGATTATACTGAAAAATGTCCACATGGACTATTCGATAGTAATGTTACGATTAGTTCTTTTGAAACCTTTCCTTTAAATCCTTTTCACAAACATTTTAAATCTGGAATTAAAGAAAATTGCAAACAAAAAAAAAAATTATTACTATTTACTTACAGTAATCAACTATTATTACATAATAATTAATTATTACCTAGCAGTAATTATCTATTAGGTTAAACTCAATATATATTATCACGTAGTTAATCCTTAAAAACATAAACTGCTAGCATTGCAAAAAGTATTTTTTTTTGTCTACATTCGATGTGAAGATTACACCAAATTTCGAGATCAAACGACATTCAGGATTTCTTTTTCTACTTTCTTTACTTTTGGAAGAATCCACTGTACACAATCCTTTTGTGTCTTATATTTCCTCCTACAATCATCCTGTTACGCAAGTTTCCACCGATACAATGCTTCATTAATGGGTGGGCAGAAACGAAATTCCGATGCGATTGATTATTGGACGGGATGTCTCGTCTGAGGTCGGGGAACGACCTCGTTTGTGCTTTTCTTACTATGGCAGATTCTTTTAATGCAATAATGCGGATTCTTTAAATCTGCCTGGTTTCACCATTGAATTTGCTTAGAAATTCCTGAAACCAGCGAATTCACCTGGAAAAAAATCTGAGTTGAATGAAAAAGAAAATGAGTAAATAGTACAACAAAGGTATAGATGGCATTTTCAAATTTTAAGCAATTTAATTTTTCTCTATTTTTATCCAATAAATTAGATAATTCATTATTGTGACATACTCGAAATATCTTTTCTCAATTTTTTAATTATTTTTCTTAATTTACATATTTATTGTGCTTAAATACTATAAATGTATTTATATATGCATAACTGCATACTGCATACTATATATAAATAACTACTTTAAACAGTAATCAGTCAAATGAACTAAATGAACTACATTGACTAAAAATTACGTTAAAAAAGGAATTGATAAGCACCTTAAATGAATGATAAAATATGTAAATTAGCTATATAATACTTGTCGAAAGTGTTATTATTATTTTATTCACTTTGTTCACGTATTCAAAACATTTTTGTGGATATTTTACTGTGATTTTTATAATACACATTCAATGTTTTCATCACATTTTTTGATAACAACATATTATTAAAATCATCTGACGCACTCCTTAAGTACCTTATTTTCAGTACAATCATCTTGTTGCAAAGTTTTCAAAAATGTTTCATTAATTGGTGGGCAGAAACGAAATTCCGATGCATTCCAAGGATTGATTATTGGACGGGATGTCCCGTCTGAGGTCGAGGAACGACCTCGTTTGTGCTTTCTTTCTTTCGCAGATTCTTTTAATGCAATAATGCATATATAGGATTCTTGTAAATCTGCCTGGTTTCACCATCGGAATTCGTTTAGAAATTTCTGACAGTCAGCGAAATTCTATTTAGCAAAAAAAAAAATCCGAATTGAACTGATAAAAAACCAAGTAAATACATGCAGTAACAAAGAGGTAAGTAAAGTGACAAAAGAGGTTGTAAGATCTGTAAATCTTTTTTTTTTTTTTTCCAATGCAGCTGCTAAGCAGATATTGACGTCTTGGATGCCTTAAGGCAAGCGCTGCACAGGCGTTACTCACTTTGCATTACCCGCGGGGCGCGTGTAACTTGAAGATAAGCCACGGAGGCGGAGTAACAATGCCCCCGCAACGCTCTACGATCCTATTAGGACCGGGACCTATGGTTTAAAAAGTGGATTCGAACCCCTACAAACATCCATGGCACCGCCGGGCTCGAACCCGAAACCTGTGGTACCGAACGCCAGAGGCTAGCCACTCGACCAGTCAGGCGCTAGATTTGAAAATCTTAAACAATTTAATATTTATCTACTTTTGTCCTTATCGGCATTATTCAGAATTGTGACATATTTTTTTAAAATCTCCTTCCCCTTATTTGTTAATCAGCAGCGAATTCCACTTAGAAAAAAAAACCGGGTTGAACTGATAAAAAACCCCATGTAAATACATTTTTTTATACATGTTGTAACAAAGAGGTAGACTGCATTTGTAAATCTTAAACAATTTAGTATTTCTCTACTTTTGTCCTTAGCGGCATGATTTATTATTGTGGCAAATTTTCACAAATCTACTTTCCTCTTATTTTTTAATTATTTTTCTTAATTTTGAAATGTCATTGTTCTACTGTATTATATAATATTGTAAAAATAATATATATATAATGTATATAAAAATAATATTTTGATTTTATAATGCTTAAATACTATAAAATCGTAATCATACACTCTTTCTATAGAACAGATGACCATTTTTTTAAAAAATAAATTTAAGTTTATCCTTTATATAAAATAAACTAAGCTATATCATTCTTGCAAGAAGTTTTTAATTCGTAATTTTCAATTACATTAAATCATGATTTTAAATACCCTGGTATTTCTTTTTAATTTCATTAAAAGCAATTTTTTATAATATGAGCGCAATTACGTTATTTCATTTTAAATATTCCATACATTTACGTTTATATAATTTAACAATTTTTCGTTTAATTTCGAACTTATCCTCAATTTTGATTTGAAATCATCTCTAAGATACAACCATCGTATTCACACCGTGTGACATCTAGCTATTCTCTAAACTCAAAAGACCATTCCGGAGACACCCTTTTGAATCGATTGAAGAAATTAAACATGAATAGCCACGCGCTTTGAAGGCCATCCCTGCCGATGATTTTTTAGTATGCATTGAGGATTGGAAAAAGAGTTGGCATAAGTGCATTGTGCCCGGAGGGGATTACTTTGAAGGCGAAGAAAAAATTTGGAAGAATAAATAAAGAGATTTTGAAAAAAATAATTGGGCTTACTTTTTGGGCAAAGTAGTATAAGCTATTTTATAAATATTTTTTCAGAATAATTTTTAAATTTATTCCTTTTAATTATATAAACAAATTATGGAACTTTGCTACAACTTTAGTAAGAAAGACAAAATATTAATACAAAAAGATGAGAATGGGTTTTGCAAAAACATCAAATAGGACATAGCTAATGAAATTCCTTGTCATTTTTCATTTGTAAAAATTTTTATTTTTATTTTTTTACTATTCTCATTTGAAAACAAAATATATATTTGGAGCTCTTGAAAAATTTTATATTTTAATTCATTTTGCCAGTCATAAATTAAGTTTGAAATTAAGTCATTACATTTTTAAATTTGTTATATTTTTCAATTTAATTTTTAAAAAAAAAAACAACGGCAGTTAAATTAATTTTGGTACCAAAAATTTATTTCACAACAAGATTAATTTCTTAAAAGTTAAAAAAATCCTAAATAAAATAGCCTGTTTTAGTACTTTTTTATCCTAATTAAGGGATTGACTTACTTTACAGATGTATGTTATTGCAGAAATCTTTTTTTTACTTTTCCTTTTTTTTTTAGGTGTATTTAACGTATAAAAGTTTTAAATTAACCTCTATTTTGAAACATTTTTTATTTGAAAATTATTATTTTTATTTTTTATTGAAAACTTTTTCTGATAGTTGAAAACAGGCGTGTTTAAATTATGGTTATATGTATAATAATATTTTTGATTAAAAATGAACTTAATTGAATTGTAGTATCACGTGAATTAAAAAATATTGTATAAATTTTGCATTAAAGATTCAAAAAAATAAAACATTAAAAAATTTTATATTAACAAATACTTTTTTTTTTTTGAAGTTAACATTTGAAGAACTTTTTTTTTTTTTTGTGTTCATTAAAAAGTATATTTCATAATATAATATTATTTAATTCTTAAATAATAATATTATTTAATTCGTTTAATTCTTTATTAATAATATAATTTAATTCTTTTAATTCTTTATTTTGTATGGAAAATTTGAAACCAGTATACTACTGATTGTTAAAAACAGGAGTGTCTAATTAGGGTCATAAGTATACTAATATTTTTTATTTAAAAAGACATCATTGAATTTTACTATCGAGTAAATTACAAAAATATTGTATAAAGTCTTACATTAAAAATTCAATAAATAAAAGATTAAAAAAAAAACTTCACATCAACAAATATTTTTTGTTATATTTGAGGTTAACATTTAATGAACATTTTTATTTAATCATATACACTTTTATATCAAGATTTAAGTTTTCATAAGAAATTTTTTAAAATAAAACTTACTATTGAAGCAAATTATGGAACTTTATGGAAATTTTTGAACAAAAACAAAAACTTTGGGTTTTGACAAGAACATCAAATACAACCAGTAATGAATTTCACTGTCATTTTGTCATTTGTAAAAATCTTTTTTTTTATTTGTTATTTTATTTGAAAAACAAAAATATATGTTTGAAACTCTTGAAAAAATTGCTATTTTAATCCACTTTTCTAAGATTTAGTAAAGAATAAAATAATTAAATCTAAGTCATTATGTTTTTAAATTTAACATATTTTTCAATTTTATTTATTCAAAGACTAAAAATTATTTTCGGATCACATAGAAGTGGTTTAATTTACAACTAAACAATGAAATGTTAAAAATTTTTAGAGCATAGAAAAATGTAATTAATTAAAATTATATTTATTATGTTTACCTTGACGTAAAATTTATTCCAATTAAAGTTTGCTAGTTTTTTAAATGAAAAAAATAAACTTTTCTGAAACTCTCTGAATTAACTTTTAATTACATCTACATAAATTATATATTTAAAAATGTTTTAATGTGTTTTCTATTCTTCACTTTTTAATTTAAAAAAAAAAAAATTAATATATACTTACAGTATTTTCTCTATTTATATTTGCAAAACTCGAAACATTTTTCACTTACGGGATAAAATTTTTCAATTATTTTAATTTAAGAGTTACACTTTGAATTAACCAATATGTAGGAATATCAGACTGAAATATTTTTTAAAGAATAAATTATTATTCAAAGACAGAGGAAGTTCGCTATCAAATCTGACTTTTAAAAGCTTTTCCGAAATTTTCAAAATCAAATGTTCTGGAATGCAATGGAAAAAGAAATTTAAAAAATGACTTAGATGAATTTTAAAAATTATTAATACGCTTTTCTTGTAAAATTTACATGAGCAAGGACAAACGAGCTTGTGAAATCTGAACATTCTAAAATATGAAATCGTAATTCCTGACCAAATTTTCCAAATCCAACACACATATTCTTATTCGTTTTGTATCTATCATAAAAAGGCCTACAACCCTCACTAGAGAACCAACAGCAAAGAGTAATTTACTACCAAATACCAAAAGAAACATGGAGCTACATTAAGAGCTCATGCTGAATTCATGAATTCAGTGAATATATATGATGTCCTGAATTTTTCATTTCACGCTCTAACAACTTAATATCTCTTTTTTCCTACTGCAGTCTGTTCTTGATAAATTATTCCGCTTCATCGTGGAGCATTAAGTGACAATAAAAGTTACATTAAACATGAATGAATTCGTTAGGTTTCCTTTCATAATGCTGGAACAGTTATCATAATCAAGAGAGTTTTCTGAAATAAACGTGTTTTTATGAATGTATACATGAAATTATATTCATCATATCCCTGATTGATATAACATTGTGTTTAAATGTTCTGTTGTTTTTTAATGCCAGACGCATTAATTTGAAGTCATTCAACACTTTTAAAATAGCAGACATTTAGGAGGCTATTTCCTAATCATGAGATGGTTTGTTTTAAAGGGTAAGGTTGACAGCTGAACGTCAAATGTTTTACAGTCACACTAGACCGAGACCTACTGTTTAAAGTAGATTCAAAACCACTACAAATATTCATGGCATCGAACCGGAACCGAGCGCCAAAACGCTTGTCATTCGTCCATCAGGTTCCAAAGAGTTTTCATCATCTTCTATAAACCTGAAAGCCATTTTAGGCACAGATTTATCATTCCCTCTCCCAGCCTAGGCACATAACCTTTGGTTCGACATGCTTTATTGATTTTCGAGTCAAGCACATTTAGTTAAGAAATTCTACACATTATCCACAAATCTTCTTCGGCCCGAAATGTTTAGTAAATAGGAAACACTTGCTTAATTTTGTTAATTTCCATTTCTTGTACTTATTCAAAGTTTAAACAGCTTATTTAACGTGGTTTGAGAAATAATTTTGTAAGTTAACCGTATGTCGTATCTATACTACGATAAAAAAAATTGTCGATATATTAGTGAAGTTTCGATATATTTAAAAATATATTTCTGTTATTGTCATTATATATATTTTTAATATGTTTCTGACATTGTTAAATATTTCGCGATTTACATAGATTATTATAGTTTATAATTATAATGTAAACCACAGAAACATTAAACTATTCAAATTTATTTCAAACCTATAATAGTAAAGAATCCTCAGATAGATGTTCAGTGAGTTCTTTAACACAATGAACTTGGTGATAATTTGCAATTTAATATTTTTTTCTTTTGAATTCTAGCCTAAGAATAAAATCCATAAAAGTATTCTTCATTTACTGAGAAAATCAAAAATCGTATTTAGCAAAAACATTTCGCATTCTAGAATATTAAAAACAAGATTGTGTTAATTTTCATCATATTTTAAAGATTCTTAAACAAGCTAACGCACACCTCTTTTATTATTTTTTGCCAAATTTCCATTTGAAAAGTTTTATCAGAATTTCAAATCATCTAAAAATATTCAATAATTTCTATTTCTAAATAAAGATGACTACGAACCCTATTTATGTGACGAAATATCATTGTTGTTATCTGTTTTATGCAAAAATATCTGACTGAAAAATAAAAGTTATGCATTGCTGACATCTTTTATAGCCAAACCATGCCAAGGTCATGCATAGAACACATTTCTTTGAATGAATGGCGAAGGAGTACTTACTAGAATCTGATAAAGTTACAGTTATTCGATCAGAACTGTCGAGACAGTTTAAAGCCCTTTCTCATAGCAAAACACGATGCCAAGAAATAAAATGTACTTTTCAAAGCAGCTTTTCAGTATTTCTTTCTTTAAAGTGCAATATTTTTTTAGAAGTTCAAACGTATCTCTCTCATACAATAACAATATAAGATTTCACAATGTAAGATGACAGGGATTTTAAAAAAGCTACACGTTAAGATATGTATGTAGTTCACCCTACATGTTTTTAGAGATTTATACAGTTAATAAAGTTTTCAAAATGAACTTATATTTAAAAATAATTTATCAACTTGAATCATATATATTTTTCATATGTATCATTTTAAATTGGATAAAATTTGGAGATTAAAAATATTTTACATTAGAGAACAAAAGGAATAAAAATATACGTATAAAAAATATATATTTCAATTGTCCAATCTCAAAGCAGCAATATATAATTATACAAAATGTTAAACAGCTTCAGTATTTTCGCTAACAGCTTACATTGCTGTAAAAACTTTTAGAAATATAAAAACGTAAATTAGTGTATTTGACAATGTTTCGTAATGAACACAAATTTTATGCATAATTTATCAACTTGAATCATTCATAAATTTTCGTATGTAGCATTGTAAGCTGGATAAAATTAGGAGCTTTCATTTAAAAACTTATTTTACATTTAGTGAGCAAAAAAGAATATATAATACAAAGTTTTTATCCAACAATCAAAGTTTGTTTTTATAATATTTTGCTATTTGAGTTAAAGTAAATATAAAGAATTTTGGATGTTTTTAAGAGGAATATTGGTCTGAAGAAAAGATTTTCCTAAAGAGTCAATTTAGAAATGTAAACAATATTTTCTTTTATAATTCTTAGAATATAAAAGTTTTTAAAAACATTTTGGAATGCTTTACTCTATTTTGAAAAATCTCCTCTCAAAAAGAAATAAACATATGCACATAAAATACATATATTTCAGTTGTCTATTCTCTAAGCAGCACTATATAATTATACCAAGCTTAAAACTGCTTCAGTACGATAGTTCTTCAGTGCTTCTACTTTCGGTAACAGCTTAAATTGCAGTAGAAACTTTAGAAAGAAAGAAACTTCAGTTTGTGTGATAGTCAGTTGGATGGAAGATTTCAATTTTTCTCTCATATAAAATTCAAATATTGGGAAATCTCTCATTATAATAAGATCTAATCGTTGAAAATAAAAGATTACGAAGTTTTATCCAGTATTGAAAGTTTACTTTTGTAATATTATGATAGTCGAGATAAAGTAAGTTTAAAGAACCTTGGAGGCTTTTAAGAGGAATATTTGAAAAGGGATCCTTAACGTCAAACTTGTCTGCAGAAAGATATTGCCTGAAAGTCATTTAAAAATTTTAAAATTAATTTTTTACATATTTCTTTGAATATGAGAGTTTTTGAAAATATTCTGGAAGACTTTATTCTATTTTGGAAAATAAAAACACTGTAAAATTATTATATCATGTTGAAATTTGTATAAAGATATCTTTAAAGATTGATTAAATTCGCTCGTTAAATGAGTGCTAACTTTTGTCATACGCAATTAGCACCATATAAAAGACACTAATTGAAGGCAGATTATTCTTTTCTCGTTTTAATTTATTGGAGACACAATGAGTAATGATATACAAGTTAAATACACAGTTTTATAGTGATTTCATAGTGACCATACGGTAATCTGGTTGAAAATATGCAGCAATGGGTCGCTACCTGTACCGTTTAGACATATTTTTCCAAAATGTATGCAAGAATATTTGCTATAAGGAATATATTGGTAAAGTGATGGCTATGGGAAATCAAGGAATACGAATGCGAAGTGATATCGGCTGAATTTAAGATAGGTTTGTACCTCTACAGCCAATTTTCCACTAATCAAGTGCCACATGTAGAGATTAAAATTATCACGAGTAGTAACCTCAAACCTCTAACGGTGTTGCCTAAAGGGTGGAATTATGCTCATAGATGACATTAAGACTTCTGCTTTTATTCCTACAGCATTTACACAGGTTCTGCTTTTAACCCAGTAACTTTAACATAGTTTCTGCCTTTAATTTTACAACATTGACAAAGCTGACATTTATGGATTCCGGTAGGCTGATACCATAAACCCTTTAAGCAATGAGCCCTGCTGACTATCAGATATATGCTATCCTAACCATCCTCCATATCGTCAGGATAGCATCAGTAATCAGATAGCATCTTGATTACTGACATGTCATCCTACCACAACAAGGAGTCTCAATTAGCCTTTATTTTACAAAGCTACACAAAAATTTAACAAATTAACATTAAAACACAAAGTTACTTATTTTTTACTTTTTGATTTGTGGGAAGATATTTTCTATGAGAGTAGATGATTAGCAACCTAATAGCATACATAGTTCTTTAATAGATTCATGATAAATTGATGACAACGTAACATGAGACTTTCAAGCTACTCTTCATACCTCTCATTCTTGGCCATTTTCCAATTAGATAATGCAAAAATATAATATGATTTATATGTCTCTTCAGTGTTATCGTTTATTTATACCCCTTTCTTCGCAATCGCTTTCGCCAGATCATTCTTTAATTGAATATTTATTCCGATGAATTGTCGAACATACATCGCAGAAAGAGATTAGTTATCACTCCTTCATAGACATAAAAGCCTGCATCGTCATCTGGGGACCTTTTAATCACTGACCAGGGATTTGCCAATCACTGATTAGAAACATTCAACATGCAATGATTAGCCATTAAGGATTCTTAGATTTTGAACATTTAATCAATAGTATGAGCTCTATGTCAATTTAAATTCAGGGTTGTTCTTTTGTTCCTAAAGCGTGAATATTTTAGTGTTAGACGAATTAATTAAAAATATTACATGTTATTTTCTGAATTTTACACAATTTTCAACAAACTATATGTTTAAATTCTGGGTGTAAGTTGGTTAACTACATGTCATTTTCCTTCAAAATACGTTGTAAATTAGATTATATTTCTGCATGGATATTATTATTAATACATACAGTTTGATCATATGTTTTTAGAAGCATATATATTTGTATTTTATTTTAGATCAACTTCTAACTGAATTTTAAATTATATTGTTTTTCAATAAATTATATCACTCTTTAGTTTGTCATTAACTATTGATCAATCTGTAATTCAGTTCAATAAGAATTGAAATTAAATAGATATAAAATATATTTTAATTACTGAAATATAATAAAAGGTTATGAGAACAGGTATGATAAATCGAATTTTTAAACATAGAAATAAAATTATCAAACTATGGGATATTTTCTATATCTTATCAACATCATATCAGCACACTTTTTGAACGGATGAAAAACATGATTTGAAGGTTTTGAAATTTTTGATTATTAGTGTACTGCTAGAAAATCTCTCAATTCTATTTTATTCTTATATAGATTTATAAAAAATATTTCACCAAGTTTTTTTCAATAAAACGTTATTTCATATAAGTTTCATCGCTTCTCTTGAAGTATTTTTGAATTGTTTCAATCCAGAAATTCCAGAAAGTTAACATGATGAGAGACTAATTTATTTATAACATTTTATAGAAGCAGATAGATTAGAAACGAAAACTGAAATGAAATAGGTATATGCTTTGTACCTTTGCTTATTAATACAAAAATATATTTTTCCTTCCCTGAACAAAAATGTGAATGATATATACATGTATTATTCAAAAAACTTGAATGGCACACTTTGGACGTTTTCATTCGTATGTTCTTTGCCTGATAGCATAATTTAGAATAATAAATCTAACGTACTTTTTTTTCTTCTGCCATTTCTTGACATGATAAATCTCCATTTGTGGTCTTTATTTCAAAAAATTTACAACGTTTTTTCCATGTTTCCCAAAATTACAAAGAAATATATATTTATTTGTAACTTTAGTTTTATAATATTTGAAATAAACGCTGAAGATAAATTTGTAAGAACATCTATTCAAGAACATCTTTTTATGAAATTAAATTGGACTAAAATGGTCCTTACAATTACATTTTTTAGACATATTTTTTATTGTTAAATTAAATACAGTGAAAATCATTTTTATAATTTAGTAATATAATTATTACTGAAGTTCAAAACTCTATTAATAAAAAACACATTGCTAAGAACTAGCAACTTTATTCCCTCTACAAAATGTTTTTTTTCTGCAAATTAATTTTAATGAGATAACAAAAAAAAATGTAACTTATGTATAAACATCAATGGTAAATGCATAATAATACAAAAATGAAATATTACTCCTTCTGTTCTCGCAAGAAAATTAACTAATGTTAAATGTATTAATTGAAATTGGAACTAAAAATATTTGTTACCCTAGTATTGCGTTGGAGGAGATTTAAACATTACTTTTCAAGGAATTAATATTAACTTTTACTAATGGACTTATTAGTGAATTTCAAGTAGCATTTTCCATGTTTTCACGAAATTTTGAAAAAGAATCAAATGTTAAAATTTTCTGTGGATTATATTGAATTTCTTAGTTTTGTTAATTAATAATTTATATTTCAAATCTGTTTTTTGATAAAATATTTTTCGATGATTTTATTTGTGGTTGTTTAGTTGGTTTTTTCTTGGAAAAAATGTTAGTTTTTGGACATTCCAGAATAATAATTTCGTTCAATTTTAAGTTTTATTGGGTTGATAGTTATTTAACTATTGTCGTATTTACATTTCTTCTGGCGTTGTTTATGGAATGAGTTTTCCTTTGCTGATGCAAATGATGATGAATGCAAATAAGCACGAAGGCGATTATACACAACTACCATACATGGTGCATTTTGGATGCTAGAATATGTCCACCAGATACTGCGTTATATTTGATGTGCTCATCCAAGGATATTCATCCCTTTGAACCATAATAGTTTAACTTTATAACGTCTGAGTTGAAGCAATGATATATAAGTAATAAAATCGCTTTACGTCCAACAGACGCTCTGAAATATATAGTTATAACTCCAAACGAGGCCTCGTAAAATGCAGTCTTCTTTTATTGGAATTTCGCAAAGCCCCCAATAATAGACCAACGTGTTAATCTGAACTTTAAGTGTCATATGAAAATTTTCAACATCTATAATGAAATATATATGCAGCTCTAAAACCGTGTTTCCTCATTTTTGTACAGTTTTTCAGATTGAAACATTAATTATGTTGTTTGACGAACTGTGGAGCTCTAACCGATCCCACCATACGATATTTAGCCACTTTATTATATCTTTTTAGAGAAGACGTTTATAACAATAGTAGTGGCTTGGGTACCTGCTATAGTTAGGAGAACGCTTTTAATGGCACCTCACAAAAAAGAAGAAAGCTTTAAAGAATTCATAATATTTCATTTATTATTCACACTTGAAGGACATAAATGTGAATAAACTTTTTATGCTTCTTTAATTTTAAAATTAAATTGACTCAAATTTATATTAAAATTAAATAAAATAATAAAATTAAAAGTCAAAAATACATTAAAAGTTGCACTCATTGATCCCTTTATTTAAGAATATTGTTTCTAATAAAATGGTGATAACAATATATAAACTGCCGTAATCTAAGTAAAGCTCAATTTAGGAGTTCATGCATCATATGTATTGTGAGTTTCAATAAATAACCATCCGGGTAAAAATTTCTGCAAGTGTAAAAGATAAATCTGCAACAAGTGCCCTGTTATTTTTAGAAGTGTTGAAATGACTCGCCAATGTGTTCGCAATAAAAACATTCAAACGCAATGTGATATCATCAATCAGGATATATGAACATAATCTCATGGACATATATTCATAAAAACACATTATAGAAACCTCTTTTTGATTATGA